>BQNB010017974.1:0-69009 GCA_026074375.1 Tanacetum coccineum
AAGAAAACTCACAGTTGACTTTTGTTGACTTATTTTACGCTAAACAGTTACGGTTTAACCGACTGTCAAATATCGAATATTATTATTAACTACCCACTTTTGAGTTAAGTTTCTATTTTCTAAACGACTACGGTCGCATAAAAATCACTTTCCGAGAAACCTTCCCGCGGACAGCGAAAAACTACACAAAACGCGTACCGACACGACAAAAAGTCAAAACTAGTGTAAAATATCTCTAATAAATAAAATAAACTTATTTTAAGTTTTAATTGATGATTTCATAAAACGTTTGCATAAAACGCGAAAATTTCAAGTTACGCCTAGAAATAACGGAAAACGAAGAAACAACGAAAGTCCGCACTAAATCTAAATCAATTTAACTATAAAAGCTATAGTGTGAATATTCAAAGTTTAAGTAAACACAATTTTACATTCGATAAAAATACAAGAAACTTTCGGGTCACGTTTTAAAAATACGAACTATGAACGATATCGATTCCCGATACAAGACAAAAGCCATGGGATTCCTTCCCACCCTTGATACAAACCGGACCACCATAAGGGGGACATGGGAGCTAAATATTTGCTACCATGCTAGTCCTTCTTGTCTTATACCATTTCAAACCTTACACACATACATGCATTTCCAAAACACCAAAACAAGAAAACACTCTATTCCTCTCTTCTCTTGTTTATGTCCGACCAACAAACACCCCCAATCTCTATATTTTTTTGATTTCAAGCAAGAACAAAGTATCAAGAACACACAAGGGTTAATATTTTAATAGTCTTGGGTATTCAAAAACAACGTTTAGGTTGTTATTCAAGTCCAAATCCTCATTCAAAACCTTCTTTTTGTAAGTCTTCGAAATTCCATAATACTTGTACTTTTACTATCCTAATAATGATCTAAACATAGATGTACAATGCGTTTGTGAATTTTTCTAACTTGAAAAACTATGAAAAACCCCATATAGGGTGCGTTTTGGTTCGAAATAAGAAAAAGGGAAAAAGAGAAAAAGTGTCACTTTTATAAAATGGTTGAAATGGTAAAATAATATTTAAGGTCTAAAAGTGCTTATTTGGTTTTCGGCTTATTAATAAGCCCTTTTGTGAGCTTATTTGGGTTTTCGTGGGCTATTAGGGTCTCGGCCCAATAAGCAAACCCACAAGGGTTTTGTTATTTTTCTTATTCCATATTTGGCTAATTCGAGTAGCTTATTATATAGCTTATTTCACTTCATATTCGACTCCAGGCTGATTGGATTTTCTTATTTTGGTGTTTGGGCCTTGGTTTGGTTTCGGCCTAATAACCGAACCCAATAAGGGTTTTGTTTTGCTTAGTTCGAGCCTAATGGGCTTAGCTTTTGGTCTCGGTCCATTCGAAAACGAATGTGGCTTATCGTGTTTTGCTTATTCTTATTTCGGCTTATCTTGGTACTTATTTTCATGACTTATTTTTGTAACTAAAAGGAATTCGAGCTTATTAAAACTCTTGGGCTTATACTTATTTGATTTTGGGCTTATATAAGGCTCGACCCAATAAGGAAATAAGCCACGACTTATTTTCCTTATTGGCCATAACCTATTTTGTGCTTATTTTCTTAGTTTATTCGAATAATAAAAATATTTTCAAGCTCATAAACTTATTTTTAGCTTATTAGGCTCACGACCCAATAAGGAATAAGCCTCGGCTTATTCTATCGACTTATTATTTTCGGCTTATACTTCTAATCATAATTCTAGCTTAAACTTATATCAAAAATACTTATTTGATGTACTATTTACTTATTGGGTCTATCCTATTTTTAGAGTATTTATTAGGCTTATGTGAAACTATTGGCCCAACAAGGTTCAATAAACTCTCGGCTTAATTTTGACTTATTACTCTAGATTATTTTGGCATATACAGAGCTTATTAGCTTTATTATATTTCTTATCGACCTATTTTTGGACTTGGTTATTTATAAAATACACATAAGGGCTTATTGGGCCGGGTAGCCTAATAAGGGTATTGTTCTAATACCTGACTAAAAGACGAAAAAAGATAAATTTATATAAAACCTCTAATGCTCATTTTATAAATCAAAATCATTGTCGCTCCTATATAAATGATGTTTTATCAAACTAGCTTGGGGTAATGGGATAAATGACTAAAACATGTCTGAATTTTCCTTATTTTATTTAGCCTTTGATCATAATTCTTTTACTTTTTACTTCTTAAATTATTTATAACATCAAATATTTGATACTTTTTAGTGTCAATTTTCCCCTAAAAATACTTGCAATTGTTTTATAAATACTTGAATTCGATACTTTTACAGTTATTTCGTTATTTTCAGGTAAAATGCAAGTATGTGACAAGAAACACGGGAAAAAGACGTAAAAATGAAGAAAACACGGATTCTTATGAGACTTTACGACGTAATCCCTACGATAGTGTTACGCCGTAATCTATTCAAGGCAAGACACGTCACCCAGCAAGATTGCGGTGTAACCACACGCAAGGTTTACGCCGTAACATTATTAGTATGGAAGGATGAGACATCTAAGTCAGCATTACGGCGTAACGTGGACACTTGATTACACTGTAACATCCTTTAAGCCTGTAAGATGGAAAGTGTATGTCATCAGTTTACGGCGTAAACCCTAAAAGTTTACGCCATAAACTATTCGAAATTGATAAATAGAGGCCTCATTCAGACAATTGGATATCAACCATTCCACCACAGATCTAAGGGGTGATCAAAGCCTCCATAGCTCGAAGAATTCCACCAGAAGTCCAAGGGAGATCACACTTAAACTTGCTTTTGTATTTAATCATTCATAAACAACTTTTGTAAGAATTATGAGTTTTCCATCTATGATTATCTTTATTAATTCTTGTTGTGTTGTTTTTATGAGCGGCTAAGCACTTCAAGTGCTGGCCTAGCCATGAATTTACTGTCGTTATTATGTTTGTTTCCGCTTAGATCATGGTTTCGTTGGATATTCTTTTTACTATCGTGTAACCCTGGGTTTTGGTAGTATTGCGGATGGTTTAGATCATGTTAATCTTGTTATTAGATTACCACTTGAACATGGGATTAGCAGGGTACTAGGGAAGGATGATAATTCTAACCCTAATGTAGGAACTAACCCTGTTATAGCCTCTATCACTTAATATACTTAAAAAGCACAGGAACTCTTTTAGAGAGGGATAATAATATGTATAGGTTATTAGACTAGTTCTTGGGATAGTTGAGATTAATCAATATGACCTCGTTGCCCTACCTTCGTGACTTTCAAGGAATTCGGGATCGCAGGAATTATAAGGCAGACTAAAGTAATATATTCAGGTCTGTCGACTTTAGAAACCACTAATGAAACCATGATGTAACATTGCACATGGAAACATAGTTATAACGGTAGTAATGGAATGGCTAGGCTAGCACGTTTCTCTTCCTTATAACTTCTATCTCTTTTACTTTTCGCATATTTACTTTCTTGTTAATCTTAAAATCAATCTTAAAACTACTTTAAAAACGTGACACTTTTAAATTAAAACTAATTAACACTTAGCTCTTGGGACGACCTTGGATTTACCATCTCTACACTACTCACGACCGGTTTCTCTGCCCGTTAGTGGGTTTGTAAAGGTAGAACGTGTTTTATAAATTTAAAACTTGGTAAATAAATATTTAAAATAAAATACGCATTAAGTTTTTGGCGCCACTGTCGGGGAGCTAAAAATTAGTATTAATTTGATTTCTTGTAATTATTCAATTCTTTCTCTAACTTCTAAATTCTATAGATAACATCATGGATGGGATCAACATCGACGATCTCACCATAGAACAATATTTTTGGCTTACACAAGAAAACCAGACACCTAGCATGTTTAAGAAGGTTGATGACATGACCATTGCCGAATATATAGAATATGAGGAGAGGATGAAAAGGAAATACAGTAGGAATTCTGGATCCTACTTTCCAACCTATTCTGGCTATTGCACATCCAGCAATAACACAACCATAGAACTTTCTCGTAACGCTTACTTTAATCCTATCCAACCAAACATTGAGTTTAATTATGATTATGAGGATATGGAGCTTGATGATGAAGCTAGGTTCACAACTGATAGGGAATCAGTATTAAGTGAACATGAAGCAATTGACCCAGTTCATGCTGTCAATACTCAGTTTTTCAAAGAAGAGTTAAGATCGAAAGAAGACCTTGATGAGTGGTTGAATGCAGAAATGGAAAAACACATGAGTAATCAAAAGGAGAAAAACGAGGAAGATGCACTAATTGCTATTATAAAATCCATTAGAGAGGAATGTAGGGTTGTTCATAAAAATAAGCAAATAAGAGTTGTACAAGCTGATCTAAAAAATTATTCTAAGGCCACGGAAGACACCGTCAATAATGCCATCACTTGAGAAGTTAAACCCAGGAAGCTTCCTTCTTCCCTTCACAATTAATAATTATAACTCTTATGCTATGGCTAATATTGACGCTAGTAATAATGTCATGCCTAGGAGCATATATGAATACCTGAAGCTAGCTAATGTTGGGGGAGCCAAAATGTCAGTCGAAATGGATGATATGACACAACAAGAAACATTAGGAGCTACAAAAAATGTCCTTGTTAAAATTAATAATTTTAAGTTCCCATGTGATTTTATTATTACTAATATGCCTGAAAATCTTTGGGAAATGATTATTTTATGAAGACCATTCCTAGAAACCATTCATGCCCAAATAGATGTATTCCAGGAAGAAATTTCATTAGGGATTGGCGAAGATTGAATTAAATTCGACATAAATGGAAATCCTCGCCAATCTAACATTTCGATCGAAAACATTTACATGGCAAATACTAGACAGGAGGAAGAATCCTTTAATCCCCTTGAAATAGGACAGGATCTACTCTCATATAAATCCCCTGCATGTTTAGAATTTGAACAGGATACTTGAAATTATGATACTATTGATCCACAAAATGAAATTGCCAGACAAACTAACCCCTTACTAGATAAAGGGGGTTTGACAAAAAGATGGCATGTATGTAAACCCGTTCAGGTGTTTTATGATGACGGAAGTGGCGAAGATTGTGGAATGTGGCCTACTTGCGACCCTGACTCAAGTTTCTGTTATGGTTATAATGAGGTTTTTGGAAAAAGCGAATAGGGAATGCTTAGACAATGGGTATGTTTTCGTGATCATGAGAGGCGTACAGTAAAAGGAAGTTGTATGGGATTTGCAAACTTTCTTTAAGTTCGTTCCGGAAATAAGAGAATTGATGATACAACTCGTGAACGGAGATATTATGAATGGGTTACTCAAAATTATGAGTTTGATAATAACAGGACCCCGTCAACAACAACAATGTCCGACAAATGCCCATATAAAACCAACTATCCAATGCCTATCCCGCTTGACGAATGGGACACAAGGTGCCATATTACCTATACATGGAGTACTTCTAATCAAAATATACCTAATAATGAGCCTACACCGTTTTCACTTGAGCATTCGGAATTAGGAGAAAAAGCTAATATAAGCGAATCTTTGAAGTAACAACCCTTTTGACCACGCCCTTGTGATTACTCATTTGATGAATGGCTAAAAGTCAAAATAGGGCATACCAACATATACGACTCTGATTGAAAAATCATGTTCAATGAATGGATTCTAGATAGTTTTGATATTGAGGAAGAATATGCTAAGGAAATTGGGAATCCATACTCACGAAAATTTGATGAGTACAAACGAGTGTTTGACAATGAGGTTGAAAATTTGTCAAATGAGTACGCTCTAAGAATTGGAAAAAAGGGTATGTCTTGGATGATGTTTGGGAAAAATGCGAGCAATACCATAAAAAAGTTATCGATTCTTGGCACGACGTAGGATATGAAGAAGAAGAACTATGGCGAAGTGGAGATGAAAAAACTGACTATAAACCATCTTTTGTGGATGTTAAAACTTTTGAAGTAAAAAAGTATTCCTTTAAAAGGTGGCAAAGTTTTATATGTATAACAAAACAAGATGATGATGCCTTGCCTTTAGGACGAGTAATTCCAGGCAATGATTAGAAAGGAGCTGAAGGACAAAGGAATCGCCCACGACGAAACGTAGAGTGGGCATGAGTCTAACTTAAAGACTCGTTAATAAACAAAAGTTCTTGTCGGGAGACAACCCGTCTTTTATCTATAAATTTCATTTCTCCGCATATTAGTTGGTTTGCATGTTTTACTTTGTTTTGCAGGTTTTAGCAATTAGGAGGCAACTTTTGAGACCGACTCGACCCGTAATTGTGTGGTAGCTTTGTTGTTTTAGCAGCAGTTATGGCGTAACATACATAGTTACGTCGTAACATATTCAATTACGACGTAACCCTTCTTATGGTTACGCCGTAATCCTATAAACTAAATTTTTTAAAATACCACATGATTACGGCGTAACCACCAGAGTTACGCCATAACCTCTTTCTGAAAAACCTTAAAATTTAGTTTTAAACATTGCTAAACTTTGTATATCTAAATGAACTTTATGGGTATGTTCTCTGGAATCCCTCACGAGACTTCACTTGTCCACTTAGGCCACCAAGTGGTTTAAAAGGCTTGTTGCATATGCTAAATGCAACCGTGATTCCTAAAGTGAGAAAGTTTGTATAACTTGTATATTTATCTTTGAGCGATTTTATGCTATTAGTTTGTTTTAGTGATCACAGGGGAAAATAAGCATTGCTCACGATGGAGATTTTCTGGATTTCTCCACCGGCTTATTACATTTTATATGTTCAGAAGCAATGCTCAAGGGAGTTTCTTGTTCTAATTCTACTCTTCCTGTTTATTTTGATTTCTTTAATGTACAATAGAGACATTATACAAAACAAGTAGGGAGGATAGGAGTAGAACTATCACTTGACCTATTATTGCCTTCGATTTTCTAGTTTTCTTTAAAAAATGGTGCCGATTTTTAAAAATTTTGACATATTTTTCTTACTAAACTAGAATTAATCTTTGCCGAATGCACATTTTTATTATTACTTGGTGAGGTTCAAGCCTAATGTTCCGTTTTCATCTCATTATAAAAAAATCCACCAAAAATATTAAGTGTGCCAGTAGTATTGTAGACATTAGAACTTGGCTTGTACATCATTTTGAGACCTAATTGATTAGCAGGAATAGATAGTTCGAGAAGGCAACATTTAGGAATTCACCCAAATAAGCCTATATGTATGTGTTTATCGACTTATTACACTGACTTGTTAACCTCCCGTGTTAAAAATGTTTTGTTGCACTCATCATTAGTGCAAGATACCCCTAAATCACCCTTGTTTAGCCAATCTATGTTTTCACCCATTGTTATATGTTTTGTTACACCATTTCACCTTAGCCAACCCTGTAGTCTATATTTATCCTTGTGTTGAAATTTCTAGCTACTTGAGTCAATGGTTTAGGAAAATGGTTCGAAGAATGGCACTTTTGTTGAAGACATATTATTATGATCATAGGAGACCCCCCGATATTATCACTTTTGATATTGTTTATCTCAAGTGGAGGGATATGCGATATGTAATATACATAAGTATTATAAAAATGAAAAAAAGAAAAGATGGTGCAACTATAAGCCACCTAGTAATCTAATTCCTGATGTTGGTTACATGTTATAAAACCAACTATGTAAAAAGGTGGTGCAATTATAAGCCACCTAGTGATTCTGAGGATGGTGCAACTATAAGCCGTCCGATGTATAAAGGTGGTGCAACTATAAGCCACCTATTGAAGAATAGGTTAGCACGCTCAGCAAGATCTCATTATTAGCTAACCCATTATGATGATATGATCAAATTTTCGCACTTGAAGACTTGGACTATGTATGGACAGTGTGACATCTGTCAATTTTGAGGTCAGTAAACAAAAGCAAACGTATGATATTTGACTCTCTTAATTATTATTGGAGTCACTTTTATGTGGTCACGTTACTCTTAGCATTTAATGCTTGTTTTTGTGCAACTCGTGTTACAAATCAATGTTTATTCCGAGCCATGATTCTATTTAATTGGAAATATTTTCGGATTTAAGGACACTATTTATCTCGAGCTTGAATTTACTCTCTAAATTTTATAGAAATTATTTTATTATTTGTAGTCGGTTTTTATTAAAATCGTAAATTTTAATTATTCGCGAGTCTTGCGTTGGATATTTATCCGTTTTAGCGTTCGAGAAATCGATAATTCCATATTTTAGCTTCAGAAGCTTATTTATTTTTACTTTTGTATTTTTTGACTTTTACCCGCGTTTTGCCGAGACAGCGTCAAAATAAGTGTTTTTACAAATTAATAATGAGTTAATTAAGTGTTTAGGCCTGAGATTTGTGTAATATAAATTTGACAAAAAAAACCCAACCAAGCCCATCCTATATAAGGGGCCGGTCACCTAAACCAAACAAACATTTCTTTTAATAAATTTTTTATAAATGGAAAATAACTAATCCCAAATTCCCTATATAAAATCCATTATCCCACTCAAACACTTCCCATTAAACACACACTTACAAGATTTATAAAAAAAATCGTCCCCTCTCCCTTCCTCCTTACTGTTCGACGCAGCCCCCTCCAAAACCACCAAATTCATCAATCAAAATTCTCAAATCACTCCCATTCAATTCCCAAATCACTCATAAACTAATCCTTGAAATTCCTCAACCTTTAAAACCTCCATGCATAAGGTTTTTCAAAGTTCTTGATTTTCTTGATTTTTAATTTTGAAGGGGTTTGATCTAATTAAGGGTAATTGGAGTAACAAAGGTTTAATAATAAGTGTGTAAACAAGATTTGGTGAAACAAAATTAAGTTTTGATTCATTGTTTTGGGTGTTGTGGTATTCGGCCAAGATCAAACCCAAGAGGGTTTGATTGTGTTGATTTTCTTGATATTGCATTGTGTTTGTAAGTTTTCTACTAAACTTATTACATCGATTTAAATATATGTTCCATGCATGTGTTATATCTTGTATTGTGAATCCATAGATTGAGGTGCATGTCGCGTTTTGAGGTTCATTATTGAATTGAGATGATTAGTAATGAGGTTAGGTTAGTTTAAGATCATTGGCGATGTTCGCGATGCGCGAAATTAAAGTTTTGAAGGGGTTTAAAGCTAACCGTTTAGATCATTAGGTTTAGGGCATGTTTTGCCTAAGTTAACGATTTTAAAACTGAATTTGGCCTAGGAATAATGATAGAGGACGTTAATACGAACATTTTGATATAAAATTCGGCTTCTAACTCTTAAAAACGAATGTTTGGCGGCCATTTGAAATTCTGAAAAATTATAAAAATCCAATCAGCACTTGTTGAATTTTTAAGTTGCTGCAGAATCGAAAAAGGGCCTCTTCGTCATTTTCTGTCGAGTTTTGGGTCTCGGGTAAAACAAAAAAGTTGTTTAAAATGCCGTTTTACTTGTTTGCGAGGATAACTAAGGCTGAAAAAGTGTGTTAACGGGTTGAAAAGCTTACTACATTTTAGTTAGAAAAATAAAGTTTCTAGGGGTATTTTGGTCATTTTCTGTTGGGTTTCGGGTCTCGGCTAAAACTAAAAAGTTGTCCGAAACATCGTTTTACATCAAAATTCTTTAGAGTCCGAGTCGAGAAAACGTAATTTAGCGGGTCGTTTTGGACGGGTCAGACTTAAGAAAAATTTATAATAAAAAGTCAAACTTGGCAAAATTCTTTTAATGGTCAATTAGCGTTATGGAGAATTATTAGGCGTAAAATATAATAACTAAACCTGAAATCACAACTAATAAGTTAGTCTATCACTTTTATTCGTGTCTAGATGTCGTAATCTTGATGACGAGTCAAAATGGGTAATTTTCATTAAAATTTCATATTAGTCGAAATGGGTTAAAATGGAGTTAAATCTTAAGGCGTAACACTTAATGGGTAAAAGTAGGTAAGTTTGGCGCGCACATGGATTCTACAATATAAGATTACATGTATGGCGGAATATATATATTTTATACTATTCAAAATATGCATTTTCTTATAATTATATTTTCTTATACCCGGACCACTATTATTATAGGTCGTGGTTGAGATCGTTGTTGTCATTCTTCTTCCTTTGTTGACTTTCTCGGTCGATACTTCTATTTTCAGTGAGTTTCTCACATTTTCCTTTTTACATGTTTTTAATGTTTTGGGGTGGAAAGCACGATGTGATGCTTGTTAAGCAATTATTTTTAAGTAATTAATCTTTTGAGCATATTTAACTTGAACTTGTTTTGAACGTATAAATCTTGATTTGAACTTGTTGAACTTTGGAAACGTGTTGAACTTTGAACTTTGAACTTGATATGGATGTTGTTTGATGCTTGTAACCCACCACTACTTTTAACTCATTATCCCCCTCATCGGGATTGAGACGTTAGTACTTATGGATGACGCTATTAGGAGATTAACCCATCCTCACTCCCCGCACAAGGGTGCATAGTACTAAGTGTTTGTGTCACACTATACAACTAGAACTTGATTGGATGTTTAGAACGGTTAGGCTGAATACATTTAAGTAGTGCCTCGCATAAACATTATAGCATACATATACATTGATTTATATTACGTTACTTTGGGTTACGAGAACTGTCTTTGGAAATTTGAACCAGTTTGGATTCACGACTTGTTTTGGCAACTTGATATTAAATTGGGAACTATGTTTGGATATCTAGTCACTTTTTTTTCAACTATGTTTTGTATACATAATCCTGTGAGCTCGCCAACTATTGCGATAGTTGACCGTTTTTATCATGCTTTTCAGGTGACATTCGTAAAGTGGAAACTTAGTGCATTGCAATTGGACATGTTCAAGATGTCTACTTTCTTTCAAGTTATTGTCATTTGTACTTTTTAAACTTGTAGTTGGAAATGTTGTAATTCGGATAATTTTCTTTTATCTTAATTTATGTATGGTGTTTTGTCAATCATCTTGAGTGATGTTTATTATTATGTTACACCTCGCGTTTCCGCCTTGGTGGGGTGTGACAGATTGGTAATCAGAGCCTTAGGTTATAGAGAACGTCGGTTTTTCAAAATAAAAATCCGAACTATAACCAAAATGATTTTCTTTTCTAAAAACACCGAACATGAAACGAGTCGACTAGTCCGAGTGGTTGCATCATTAGACCTAAATTAGACATAACTTGATCAACTATGTCTAATTCAGGGAGTATCATGCAACAATGGGTATAGTCATTATTTTAAACAAGTTTAAAATCGATTTTCCACTTTAGTCACTGAAAAGCATACTAGGAATTATATGCATCGTACATTATTTACTTTTAGATGTCCAGTATTGATTTTAGTACATCATGCTTATTTTGATTGATCCATTTATGTTTTGAGTTTGCTTTTGTTGATCCCAACTAGATCTTGCAAACCTTGTTGAAGGGTTAGATGTATTGAATAGATTCAAGACAACTATGTTAGAAACTTTGTTGATACTAAAGAGTATGCGGAATCTACTCTTTAATACTTAGAAGAATATCAATGTAATAGTAAAAAAAGATGAAGATTAGAAGATAGAAAAGCGGTACAAGCCAAATGATAGAAAACTGTATTAGCCATATTAAATCCGGTTCAATGCTGGTTTGTTTGTTTTAGTGCAATGATTTACTTATCTCGAAGCGGCATATCATTCTTAAGACTTAGGTGGGACATCATCCTAAGACCTAGACACAGTTAATCCTGTCACAATTAATGTATTCGCATAAAGCATCCTATAGTTTAATTATAATATATCTTAGAGAATTAAAGCAGTGGTGATCCTGTTAAAACTCTAGCGCAACGAGACTTTACCCACTTATTATTTGAAGGTGTTTTATATACCCGTAGTCCACTATTCCAATCTTTATCAGTTAATTAAGAGCATGATTGCTGAAACATAAACGGGTCACCTACAGGTCCAACTAAGCTCATAATCAAAAGACAGAGACAGAACGTTATTTGTGATCCTGTTGGTCTTGTAATATAAGACACGATATGGAGAGCTATCCCTGTATGTAGATTACTTGGTCCGTAACACGAGACCTAGTTGAATGATAGGTCGCATATTCAAACACATAAACAAGTATGAGGTGATAAACATAATTAAACAATCAACGATAAATTAAGAAATCGATTTTAAAACAAACCAAACATTGAACTTTCATCAAGATGGCTAATACCCAAGGGTATTAGCCCACAACCATTGTAATTATACAAGCGTAATCAAACAATTTAAAATCGAACGATTAAGAGAGTAAGAACTACACGATGTCTTCTATGGATTCGTGATCAATGCTTGACCTTGGTAGCTGATATTCTCTTCTGAAATTCGTCTTCAGTGAGTATGGTATAAGGAATATGATATTGCACACTGAAAACTCGTTTTTGAGTCTTCTATTTATAGTTGCTGAAAAATACTCGATACACCGTATCCAGATAGGTCGATACGGCTATTGGGCTGGATTCCTTAGAGTGCGCGCTACGTTCGTAATAAATCTTTGATATCATTCCCAATTTAATTGATTTACTGTATCTTTGAATAGTTATCTTCATGGATACAGCGTATGTCGATAGCATGGATACGCCGTATTGGGAATTTGTCAAACGCGTTTTCTTATGAAGTCTTGGCGCTGATACGCCGTATCTCTTTAGTTGGATACGGCGTATTGGTAAATTTTTAGAAATCTTCAAATGTCTTCGTTTTAGCTCCAATTTATACGCCTTTTAGCTTATCTTCACAAAACACTCCTGAATTACTGCATTTATCAACTTTAAAGCAATTAAGTACCAAATAATGCAATAATTATATAAAAGTGGGCAAAATAGATAGGATAAATGATATAATAAAGTGACGTTATTTGATGTCATCAAATATCCCCCCACTTAAATCCTACTTGTCCTCAAGTAGACTTTAGAAAAAAGTTTAGTTTATGAAAATGTGTCCCGAACCGAAGTTAAGGATTTTCCATTTAAGCATCGTTTTGTCCTAATCACCTGTACATAACCAAGCTCCTCACGAAATATGGAAATGAAAACACTCATATCACTCAACTAATCTAGGGTGCAACATTTAAGTAGTACGCTCAATTGCTCGGTCGTGATTAGTTTCGTATCATAAGCTTGGCAAGGATACACATCTCCACCGCTAAAGCTAAGGAAGAACAAGTCAAAAGCTAAATTAGGTTAAGAAGGCTTACGGTTGATCATTCAACAGTCTTTCACCATAAGTACCACACCAACAAGGCAGCTGTATCGTATATACACGGCCGTAACGACGGAATAGACATATACAATCCGAACACATCCCTGTTCGTGTTTAACCAGCGGTTAGGATGAAGAATGATATAGGGTAGGGACCTTCTAACTTTCACCAAAAGTCGTCATCCAACAAGGCAGCTGAGACATGCATACATGGCCGTAACGACGGAATAGACATGCATGCTCGAACAAGTCCTCGTTCGAGTAGACACTAAGGTTAGTTGCTAGGAAAGGGAAGTAAAATGGTTGTTAAATAAAATTCACAAAACAAATAGATTAAGCCAACAAATAAGGTGCGGTTGCTAGTAACTTTCCCCCGACCGTTCCATGACAAAGACTCGAATATATAGACAGACGCCTCGATCACAGAAATGACAAAGACAACCAAAGTTGACGTTCCCATAACGGTCAACTTCCCTTACATCCCGCTCTTTACATACTTTTACACAAGTGGTGATATCAGCCACGTTTTACAAAACTTAACATCGTTGATTTTTGTAACGTAACAACGAATAATCGATCATTCTAAGTGATTCCTTCGGTATAAACTTCTTTTTGAAACGACTATTTTTCTTCCTTCTCTTTTTTTTGCTTTTTCTCTTTTTCCATTTTTTTTCATAATACATAATAAACCTCGGTTTGATTCCACCGTCTTCACTTTCATAATTTATCCGGATAATCTTTTCCTTGTAGTACTTCTTCATCGGACATAATTCATAATTAATCTACACGGTAGGCTAAGGTGCAAAGGTGTAACGAAACATATAATATGGTGTACAAAAAGAAAGGAATGGCTCAACAGGTTGTTCTAGGGGATTTTACTCTAAAAATAAGAGTAATCAAGGGTTACACGGGAGTTAACTAACTAGTGAAGTTAGTTATTTTTATGACATGTAGGCTATTTGGTTTAATCCTAAAAATTTATCAGCTGAACATGTTCTTCCATCTAAATCCATAGTACTAATCATGGCGGTCTCGAGTGATATACTATGCCAAGTTCTAAAGTCTACTACATCACCGACACACTCATAAAGGTGTGGAATTTAGTAGACAGTTGGAAACAGAATAGGCTTAATTCTCACAATATGTATCAAGGGTTATAGTGCGCTAGGTAATGTAACTAGTGATTTTTACAAAAGTCATGCTGAAATTTTTTTAAATTTTGACCATTTTTAAGCACTTTGCATGTTATTTTGTAAAAAAGAAGACAAGTACGTTCTAATTCTCCATCCCCCCACTTAAATTATACAACGTCCTCATTGTATAGATAAAACAATTAAATAATAAGGGAAAATAGAATTAGAACGGAAAACTCTGATGTTTTGCTCGTGATAATTCTCCATGATGAGTTCTTAAGCAAAAAGTATGTTGACTAGGGCTTTAGAATGCCCGGATGAGTTCAACACAAGTCTTTTTCAGCATATACCATATCATAGTTTCAGCAAGGTCCTGTAAAAGGTTAGAAGACAAGTGCAAATTCTATCTCGCTACAATGGTACAAGAAAACAATTAAACACACAACTGTACAGGGATCAATACGCCGTATCCCAAACGCTAGGATACGCCGTATTGTTCCTGTAAAAACAATTAAATACTGGAAATTAAATAATTAGTTTTAAAAACTGATAACGTCCAGACATCTCTATACGCCGTATCCAGAGGGGTTCGATACACCGTATAGAGTGTCTGGGAAGACAGACTCATGCAACAAACAATTAAAATAACCGGGTTGTCTCCCGAGAAGCACTTTTGTTTACAGAAAAGTCTTTATGTTAGACTTGCCCCAATTTAATCCCATCCTTATAAAACAATTTGGGGTCGAACAGGATGCCAAATGGCACATACAAATTCTTGATTAGGAAAATGAATGACATCCCATTGCTAAGATGATTACAAGTCATGATAATAACATTTAGATTCTTGATAAAAGTTTCAATTTTGAAAACTTTATTAGATGTATCATGACTTATTTCCAAAAACTTATTTGATCCTTGTGTAACAACATTTATTACATTAGGTGATGGTATGACGACATATCCCTCGAAGGTTGCTCGATATCGATTTTATCATTATCATTGTCCGTATCCAATTTTAAATCATCAGGATAAATTACGTTAAAAGGAAATAAATCATTAAAGTATAAAACATTTTGTTCCTCTTCATCACATTCGGCTAATGATGTTTCGTCTTTCAAATCAAATTCATCGATATGTCGAGGACTTATAGTAGGTTCATTTAAGAGATCTGATTTAGATGTTAGAGCATCATTGTAAACAATGGCTGGAAATTCATTCTCAAAATCTTTAAAGAAGTCTAAATCATTAAAATAACTGATCGTCGTCGCACATCTTATCGTAATTGCTAGCACATGATAGGGGATAAAATTTCTTGAAAAATTTCTTCACTAACTCTTCCCAGGTGGAAATATTTCCATTCCCCTTGTTCATCCATCATTCTTTTGCGCCCTCTGAAAGTGAGAGAGGAAAGGCTTTCATGCGGAGGTGAAAAGGGTCCACACCGGCTATTTTGATCAAATCTAATATTTCGAGAACTTTGCCGATATGTACGATCACATCTTCTTCACACCTTCCGCTGAAAGTATTATTTTGTAGTTCAGTTAATAACTCCTTACTGAATTTGATCTTCACGTTGCTTTCGTTCCTTGGTCTAGCAGGATTTTGTCCTTGAGCATTATTTGAAATAGGTGTAGCCATTGTTCGTCAAACGGTTTCTTGTAATTAATCACAAATAATCAGTAGGATGTGCCCTTGGGAAAGGGAACGCATAAGACAGGAAATCGAAAGCAAAAAAATATTACTCTTACTGTATTAGATGACGAATACGCCGTGTTCAATTAATTTGAATACGCCGTATAGATCTTACCGAATACGCCGTATTGTCGTGAAACAGATACGCCGTTTAGACAATAAAACTCAATACGCTGTCCTGATTTGAAGGTTTGATACGTCGTATCCAACTGGTGGATACGGCGTATCAGGTGATCAGTCAGAACAGAATACTATTTAAAACAATTAAATGCAAGAATTAAAACAAACAATTTAAACACACAAAGCGAATAAATACAAACAGAATTTAAATGATTAGATTACACTAAACTAAATTAAATTAATTAATGGTTAGAAATACTGATAAGAATAAGGTTTAATTATTTCACTTCCCGACAACGGCGCCAAAAACCTGATGTGCTGTCGTGTAGGGTCAATTATTTGATTATCAAGTTTTACATTTATATTTAGCCGAAAAACCTAAAACAACACTTTAACGAGCAGTGTACCCTGTCAAGATGGAGTTCGCGGTAAGTAGGGTGTCGAACACTAAAAGTGGAAATTTAATCCTATATTCTATCAGTATTTTAATTATTCTATTTACTGGTTAAACCTATGCTATGTACGTTGTCTAATGAAAAGGGGGATTCAGCCTGAGAGACTGGCACATGTTTGGTGATGACAAATACCAATTCAATACACAATAAACACAAAAGATGAAGATTAGAAGATAGAAAAGCGGTACAAGCCAAATGATAGAAAACTGTATTAGCCATATTAAATCCGGTTCAATGCTGGTTTGTTTGTTTTAGTGCAATGATTTACTTATTTCGAAGCGGCATATCATTCTTAAGACTTAGGCGGGACATCATCCTTAGACCTAGACACAATTAATCCTGTCACAATTAATGCATCCGCATAAAGCATCATTTAGTTTAATTATAATCTATCTTAGAGAATTAAAGCAGTAGTGATCCTGTTAAAACTCTAACCCAACGGGACTTTACCCACTTATTGTTTGAAGGTATGTTATATACTGGTAGTCCACTATTCCAATCTTTATCAGTTAATTAAGAGCATTATTGCTGAAACATAAACGGGTCACCTACCTGTCTAACTAAGCTCATAATCAAAAGATAAAGACAGAACGTTATTTGTGATCCTATTGGTCCAGTAATATAAGACACGATATGGAGAGCTATCCTGGTATCTAGATTACTTGGTTCGTAACACTAGACCCAGTTGAATGATAGGTCCCATATTCAAACACACAAAGAAGTATGAGGTGATAAACACAATTAAATAATCAACGATAAATTAAGAAATCGATTTTAAAATAAACCAAACATTGAACTTTCATTAAGATGGCTAATACCCGAGGGTATTAGCCCACAACCATTGTAATTATACAAGCGTAATCAAACAATTGAAATCAAACGATTAAGAGAGTAAAAATTACACGATGTCTTCTATGGAGTCGTGATCAATGCTTGACCTTGGTGACTGATCTTCTCTTCTAAAATTCGTTTTTAATGAGTATGGTATAAGGAATATGATATTGCATACTGAAAACTCGTTTTTGAGTCTTCTATTTATAGTGTCTGAAAAAGGCTGGATACGCCGTATCTGGCAAGGTAGATACGGTGTATTGGGCTAGATTCCTTGGAGTGTGCGCTACGTTCAAATCAATCAGTAATATCATTCCCAATTTACTTGATTTATTGTATCTTCGAATAGTTATCTTCATAGATACGGCGTATGTAGACAGCATGGTTATGCCGTATTAGGAATTGGTCAAACGCGTTTTCTTGTGAAGTCTTGGCGCAGATATGCCGTATCTCTTTAGTTAGATACGGCGTATTGGTGAAATTTTAGCAATCTTCAAATATCTTTGTTTTTGCTCCAAATTATGCGCCTTTTAACTTGTCTTCACAAAACACTCCTGAATTACTGCATTTATCAACTTTAAAGCAATTAAGTACCAAACAATGCAATAATTAAATAATAGTGGCAAAACAGATGGGATAAATGATATAATAAAGTGATGTTATTTGATGTCATCAAATATCCCCCCCACTTGAATCCTACTTGTCCTCAAGTAGACTTTAGAAAAAGTTTTACTTTATGAAAATGTTTCCCAACCGAAGTTGAGGTTTTTCCGTTTAAGCATCGTTTTATCCTAATCACCTGTACATAACCGAGTTCCTCATGAAATATGGAAATGAAAACACTCAGATCACTCAACTAGTCTTGGGTGCAACATTTAAGTAGTACACTTAATTGCTCAGTCGTGATTAGCTTCGTATCATAGGCTTGGCAAGGATACACATCTCCACCGCTAAAGCTGAGGACGAACAAGTTCAAAAGATAAATTGGGTTAATAAGGCTTAGGGTTGATCATTCAACAGTCTTTCACCATAAGTACCATACCAACAAGGAAGCTGTATCGTACATACACGGCCGTAACGACGGAATAGACATATACAATCCGAACACATCCTCGTTCGTGTTTAACTAGCGGTTAGGATGAAGAACAATGTAGGGTAGGGAGCTTCTAACTTTCACTGAAAGTCGTCATCCAACAAGGCAGCTGAGACATGCATACATGGCCGTAACGACGGAATAGACATGCATGCTCGAACAAGTCCTCGTTCGAGTAGACACTAAGGTTAGTTGCTAGGAAAGGGAAGTAAAATGGGTGTTAAGTAAAATTTACGAAACAAATAGATTAAGCCAACAAATAAGGTACGGTTGCTAGTAACTTTCCCCCGACCATTCCATGACAAAGACTCAAACATATAGACAAACGCCTCGATCATAGAAATGACAAAGACAACCTAAGTTGGCGTTCCCATAACGGTCAACTTCCCTTACATCCCGCTCTTTACATACTTTTACATAATAAGTGGTGATATCGGCCACTTTTTACAAGACTTTACATCGTTGATTTTTGTAACGTATCAACGAAATAATCGATCCTTCCAAGTGATTTCTTTGGTATAAACTTCTTTTGAACCGACTATTTTTCTTCTTTCTCATTTTTTTCATAAATAATTTTTTTTGCAATACATCATAAATCTCGGTTTAATTCCACCGTCTTCACTATCATAATTCGTCCGGATAATCTTTTCCTTGTAACACTTCTTCTTCGGACATGATTCATAATCGCGAAAGTAGCAAAACTTACGAGCTACATATTTTTCCCATTGCATTGTGCAATTTCCCGACCATTACAGAGATATCAAAATTTCATTTTGACACATGAAATACAAAACTTTACATGAAAGCAACTAGCAACATTGATTAAAATAGGCTTAATCTACACGGTAGGCTAAGGTGCAAAGGTGTAACAAAACATATAATATGGTGTAGAAAAATAAAGAAATGGCTCAACAGGTTGTTCTAGGAGATTTTACTCTAAAAATGAGAGTAATCAAGGGTTACACGGGATTTAACTAACCAGTGTGATAAGTTAATTTATAACATGTAGGCTATTTGGTTTAATCCTAGAAATTTATTAGTTGAACATGTTCCTCCATCTAAATCCGTAGTACTAATCATTGCGGTCTCGAGTGATATAACAGGCCAAGTTCTAAAGTCCACTACATCATCGGCACACTCATAATTTTGTGGAATTTTTAGTAAGCAATTGGAAATGGAATATGCTTAATTCTCACAATATGTATCAAGGGTTATAGTGCGCTAGGTAATGTAACTAGTGATTTTTACAAGAGTCATGCTAAAAAAAATTAAATTTGGCCTATTTTTAAGCACTTTTAAGCTCGTAGCATGTTATTTTGTAAAAAAGAAGACAAGTACGTTCTAACCGTTTTTCTTCTGCCATTAATGAGCTCGTATGGTATTTTGTTAAAATAACGGTGAATGATGGAGCGGTTTTGAGTGTAGCACGCAGTAGCAATCACTTCAGCCCATAAGAATAACAATGCACAAGAGAAAATCAACATTGTTCTAGCATCCTCTACTAACATCCGATTTCTTCGTTCCACGACTCTATTTTGCTGAGGTGTTCTGACAGAAGACGCTTGGTAAGAGATGCCAACACTATCAAAGTATTCTTTAAGGATTTGATTTTTGAATTCTGTGCCATTGTCGATTCATATGATGATGACAGAAGACTAAAGAAGGACAATAATTCTCTTAAGGAAGGTTTTAATCACTTCTGGTGTTTCATCTTTTGATCTGAGAAAGTGTACCCAAGTGTAACAAGAGTAATCATCCACAATCACCCAAACATACCGCTTTCCATTTATGCTTGCGATTCTTATTGGACCACACAAATCCATATGAAGAAGGTGTAACCTCTGCTTAGAATTTAGAACTAGTTTGGGTGGATGAGATTCCCTTTTGCTTTTTCCTTGCTCACACGAGGGACAAAGATGTTCTTTATGATATTTGAATTTTGTAAGACCTGTGACAAGATCATTTTTAGAAAGGTCATTTATGGTGTCAAAATTGAGGTGGGATAAACGTTGATGCCATAACCATGACTTGGTAGAAGTAGCACGAGCCATGAGGCAAATTAGAGAAGCAGAGGCCATTTCATGGAGATTGATGGTGTAAAGGTTTGTTGTGCGATTTCCTTTTTACAAATCAACTCCTTCAAAGTTTCTGACAAAACATGTATTTCTTCTGAAAGTGACCTCTAAATCTGAATCACAAAACTGCCATGAAGTTCTAGTGAGAGAAAGTAGAGAGAAGGATGAATGAACTATGTGTTTATTAGAAAGAGAAAGAAAGTTACACAATGATTCAACCAACCCCCAGGATGTCTGGGGCTATTTATAGCCTAACATAAAGCTATCTATACCTTGTTTACAATAATAGTCCCTGTGTATAGCAGTTTGTCTATAGCTAGTCAAATTCACGTGTAAGACGTCAGATTCACTAAAATAGTGAGGCTAATAATCTCCCTCCAAGATGGTGTCACACGTGAATTGGTTATAATGTTTCCTACAAGCAAAAATAAAGCAAATGATACAAGACTAAGTCTAGCATTCCTTTAGATTATCTTTAAATACCTTGATCTACTCAATAGCCCCTATCCTTTATTTCTTATCTTGTAGACAAACACACTATATAACTGCTGGAGGATGACTTAGAAAATTTTCTCTACCGTTGATCACAGTTTTTTGATAGATTTTCAGCTCACAAACTTCCTGACCACGTTCTTCAAATTTCTTCATACGCTTCTTGTCATCTTGAAGTTTCTGAGAAAGCTGCATGTCTTGAGAAAGATTCCTTTTCTTTCACTCCTAGTTACATCAAAGTTTCCTGAATCTGCTTCTCATTTGTCATCCTTGAAATTCTCTCATCCAAATACTTTGGCTTTGATGTGAATTATGCTCTGAACTTCTTGTGCAGTATCTAGTTAAGTTTTTACTCCCTCCCAACTAGTAGGCTCTTATTCTTAACTCCCTCTTAAACAGACATCCCTAAGACTGATAAGAATTAATTCACTCGTCTTGAGTCATACAACCTCCTCCAGCTCGGCTCTAAGACCTTTCTCATTGTTGGAAAATCTGTAAGGAAGGAATGATATCAACATCGACTCACTTAGGAAGCATTCCAGTCCCGAAGTACACACTTTATCCCTTTACCAAAGTCGAAACCGTAGCACTAATATTAATTAAGACCCGAAAATGCACTTTTCTCCTTCCAGGAAAGTGCAGATATGAATTGCTACACCAAAGTCAATTAAGTCTCGAGTGTACGCAATTTATCCCTCTATGTAGTCGAAACTGTAGCATCAAAACAACTAAGTACCGGATTCCACATTTTCTCCCGCCACGGGGGGATAGATGACCTAACATGAGGAATCATCCAACATATGGTGTACATCCTATGCCAACTGGAACTGCTTACTATAGCATCCATATCCCGTGATTGCAGTAAGCAATAGCTCTTTGAGAAGAAAGTCTAAAAAAGAAAGAAGAAAAAAATACTCTCTTTACAAGTCTCTCTTGATCAACCCGATCTAAATCCCCTTACCTATTCTATAGGCTAATACTGATGACCACTGATGGAAACAACCCGATGAAACGAACCCGAGAATGAAGCAAAAAATCTCGACTTGTGACTTAATCTTGTACTATTCGTGTGACGAAGAACAGTGCAGAGGCAAATCTCTAAGTACCATATACCCGCACCAAAGTATACAAAAAATACAACACCTCTTAAAAAACTCCTCAACTGTGTGAGACACTGAGTACTACAATGTAACTCCTTACAGTGATAGCTATAACTCGTGAGTACTACAATGTAACTCCTTACATCAGGTATAACTAGAAAAATTAAGTCTTCATCACAAACTGTATATTCCCGAACAAGTCATCTTCATTGTAGAGAAAGAAAAAAATCGAAGACAAAATAAGTACACTCCCTGTGAAATCCTATTTCAATCTCAAAACGGTAACATAGTACAAAAAACTCCGTAGTCATCTAAAGTTCAATACTAGCTATTATGAATGAAGGTGAATTTTGATAAGGATCGCTTTTAGTGTAATGTATTGTGTTTGTTGTGTTGTTGTTCGTGAATTTTGAAATTGTTATGATCGTTAACGGATATCGGGCTCAAATAAATAGAAATGAGAACAACACGTCCAAGTAATAAAGGCCCGGTCAATTGTACTTTACCCGACAATAGAATGTTTAATACCCGGCTAAATCCGATAACACGAGCCCAAAATGAATACATTATACGCATTTTCGGCCTAATAGATCAATTAATACTCGGCCCCTTTTCACACTTGTGTCCGGCCCACTCTAAAAGTTTATGTAGACCTGGTCCACCAGAACAATATTCGGTCTATTCCAAAAATAATAAAACTCAATCCATTATCTTTAGTTAAGTACCAATCCATGTCACTATACATGGCCCAAGTGTGAATCAAAAATAATTCAGACCAATCCTATATAAAACACTCGGCCCAACTAACAAAGTCATACCCGGGTCCATCACAAACATTTAACCCGATTCATTATGAAAAAATAGGTATAAAATTAACCTACCCCTAATTTATCTCATACAAACCCTAAACCTAATCTCATCGCAGATCCATTCCCTCGGGCCCCCACCCCAAAAAAAAAAACCCCCGCCCTTATCACTCCTCCATCAACAATAAGACGTGTCTCAGATCTCCTCTCCATTCTTTAATCTCCTTCATAACTTGCCTATAGATATCGTGTACCACATTCTAGAATAGAAAAAACCTCTCTTGCATATTGACCCCAAACGACATCATTTGATTTAACCATGAAGAACAAAGAAGGTTTTGGCATCAAGATCTTGATAAACAAGGTCTCGGGTATGTTCTATCTTTGTGATTGTTGTGTGATTCAAACGAAACAAAGATTGACTATAACATACTTGTTAATAGTCTCTCTGTTAATACAAATAATGTCTAAAAATGTTATTTATATTTTTTGATCTCTCAACGTTTTGATAATAACAAAATGTAAAAACGTTTACGATAAAATTAAATGTTTACAAATTATTAATCGTAAAATTCCATTTCTAAGATTAGTAATCACTTAAGGTATGAACAAACAAATCATTAAGCATGATTATTGATCAAGAAAATATTTTTCTCTTATTCATTACTTTTTTACAAAAGAATTTCACAAAATTAATTATACAAAATATTTTCTAATTAAAAGAAAAGTTTTATTAAATACTTAAAATTTGAAATTCAAATTTTCTCCCCAAAACGGAAGCTTATATACCAGATACAACCTTCCCCACAAAAAGACAAAAAAATGAGCGTAGTCTACTGGCGGCCCCCTTATATATCTGAGACCTCTAGGACTGCTGCCAGTGACCGTTGGTTTTTCCTGCCTATAAATACTGCTCCATTCCTTGTAGAAAATCAGACCTCTTTGCACGAATTTTCTCATACTTCTTTCTCTCTCTATAACACTTCTTTCTCTCACTAAATATCTTGATCACTAACATCTCTTGATCTTATTTCAAGTGATCTAATCTCTTCTTCTCATCTCTTTCCTCAAGTACAAGAGAAGAACACTTGTATTCGCCAAGAAACGAAGTGTTAATTAGTGACCTCTCCTCTTTTCTTCTAAGTATCAAATCTCTATTGTTATTATCTTATGTATTTATGTGATTCGGATATTATGTAAATCCAATAGTGTAATTAGCAAGAACTACGTTAGGAAATTTCTCAGGGCTCTACATCCTAAATGGAGAGCAAAGGTCACAGCAATTGAAGAGGCGAAAGACTTAACATCACTATCTCTTGATGAACTTATCGGGAACCTCAAAGTTCACGAAATGATCATAAAAAAAGATTCCAAAATAGTCAAAGCAAAAGTTAAAAGTAAATCTCTTGCTTTAAAGGCTAAGAAATAATCTAGTGATGAAGAGTGTTCGACTTCCAGAAATGAAGACGAAGAATACGCCATGGCCGTAAGAGACTTCAAGAAGTTTTTCAAGAGAAGAGGTAGATTCATGAGACAACCTCGGAACGACAAAAAGACGTTTCAAAGAAGCCGAGACGAAAAAAACGGTAAAAGTAATAGAAAATGCTTTAGATGTGGCGACCCGAATCATCTTATTGGAGAATGTCCAAAACCATTGAAAGACAAGAACCAAAGAGCATTTGTCGGAGGTTCTTGGAGTGATAGCGGTGAAGAAGATGATGAGAAAGTCAATAATGAAACGTGTCTAGTAGCTCAAGCATCAAGTGATGTATGTTTCGAATCCACTTACTTTAGTGATGAAAACTCGTCAATAGATGAGTTAGTATTAGATAATGAATATGATAAACTGTGCAAAATGAGTTTAAAGATAATCACTAAAAATAAAAGACTAAAAGCCACTAAAGATAACCTAGAAAAGGAAATTAGTACTCTAAAAGAAAAAGTGTCTACACTCGAGAAAAAACAAGGAAGTTGATTTCGAATGTTTAAAATGTCATGTGCTTAAAATTGAAAATGAAAAGCTTAAAGAGGAAGCTCTTAAACTAACCAAGTTTGAAAAGAGCACACATTTCTTAAATGAAATGTTGAATAATCAAAAACCCTCCGGTGAAAAATTAGGGTGAGGGTTTAATTTATTTGAAGCATCATCTAGTGGAACTAAAGAAATACAATTTGTGAAAGCTCAAAAAAAGGAACCTTCTGATGGAGGTCTGATAATTATGGGCGGCCCCTAAAGTGTCAAGGCGGCCCCCAAAACAATTATGGGACCGCCACCAGTTATTACACCTGGATCTAAGAAAAATGTGTCTTTTCAAAAATTTATTTTGGGTCCTAGACCAAAACACATAATAGTAAACAATGTAAGAGTTCCCGTTGCTAGTGAAAATGAAGTTAAACAATTCTATAAGCCATTGTCAAAACCCGGAGTTGGATTTTTAAAACCAAATTTTAGATCAAAAACTCCACCACCTAGAAGAGTCATAAATAATTATCATCGTCCTAAAACACCGCAACCAAAAAGAAACATTGGTCGACAAAATCAACCTCGTGGTTTTCCTGCAACTTGGAATAACTTCCCACGACAAAGTTACATGCCATGGGAAATGTGTCTTCCATTTCCACATCCCAACCAATTGCATCAAATGCAAGGGATGTTTAGCACTAACAACTTTGGACCCATAAGATATTGGGGACCAAATGTTTGAGGTGTTGCCTTATATAAATAGATATGCCTTGGAGTCGACTTGGAACCCGATGAGTGGATAAAGGATAGCGGATGCTCCAAACACATGACGGGTAACCGAAAGCTCTTCTCAAGCTACAAGGCATACAACGGAGGTAATGTTATTTTTGGTAGCAATCTTCGCGGTAACATCATTGGCAAAGGTACGATTTCAAATGACTCTCTCAAAATAGATAATGTAGAGCATGTAGATAACTTAAGATTTAACTTGTTAAGTATAGGACAAATATGTGATAATAAGTGTAGAGTAACTTTCTCTAAACATGATAGTGAAATCACTAAGGATGGTAAGGTCATAGGTAGAGGTATTAGGAAGAAAGGCTTATATGTGATGAAATTAGGAAATAAGCCTAAAGACCAAATTTGTCTAGCAACGATTGATGAAAATTCCACGTTGTGGCATAGGAGATTAGGTCACGCAAATATGCGTCTCATTCAATCGTTAGCATCTAAGGAATTAGTTAGAAACTTACCTAAGCTTAAGTTTGATCAACACTTTTGTGATGCTTGTAAAATTGGAAAACAAGCTCACGCTAGTCATAAGGCTAAGAATATAGTCTCAATGACTAGATGCTTAGAACTCCTTCATATGGATCTCTTCGGTCCATCCGCCGTACGGAGTTACGGAGGAAACCGCTACACCTTAGTCATAGTAGATGACTACTCTAGGTCTTTACTGAGTAGATTCCTTAAAGGACCAAACCGGAAGCTTTGTCATGCAAATATTTAGTATTGAAAATTCAAAACCAATTAGGATGTATAATAGTGTCAATAAGAACCGACCATGGTAGGGAATTTGATAATGAGGTGCAATTTGGAGGAGTTTTGTAATGCCAAGGAATTCACATAACTTCTCAGGCTACGTTACTCCTAATCAAATGGCGTGGTTGAAAGGAAAAATAGGACACTTCAACATACATTCTCAACCGAATCCTAATTAGAGTCATCTTAGAAAAAACATCTTACGAATTCTTAAAAGGTAGGGCCTACTCTAGATTACTTTAGAGTGTTTTGAAGCAAGTGATTCATTTTAAACACTAAGTCATACGAATGTATCTTTTTAGGTCACTCGTAAAATAGTAAAGCCTACATCATCCTTAACAAAAAATATAAGAAAGTCAAAGAATCACTCACGTGACATTTCGATGAAATCTTCCACCGCTTAATACATCACCCTTGGGGGATGATGACTTAGTATGTAAGAAGAAACAATTTTTTAAGAATTATCGAAAAGAAAAACCTAGAAAATGACATTGAGGATGAAACTTTAGAAATTGACGATGTAGTCAATATTTAGGAATCTAGGAATATCATTAGAATATGCATAGGAATACTTACCAAAGACCCTTAGATCACAAGCATAACAAAAAGTAACTTCTTTTGTTTTATATCAACTATAGAACCTAAGAATGTGAATGAAGCCTTAGCGGATAAAAGTTGGATTGTCGCTATGCAACAAGAATTAAATAAATTCATTGCTAACGACGTTTGAGAGTTAGTTCCACAACCTAAGAATATGACAATCATAAGAACTAAGTGGGTGTTTAGAAATAAGTTAGACGAGAACGGTATTGTTTCTCAAAAAAAGGCTAGGTTAGTTGCTCAAGGCTATAATCAACAAGAGGGCATCGATTATGATGAAACTTATGCCCCAGTTGCTAGAGTTGAGTCAATTAGGATACTATTATCTTTATGCTTGTGCTTTAGATTTTAAAAGCTATTCCAAATGGATGTTTATAAAGTGCATTCAGTAACGGTTTTATCACATGAGGAGGTATACGTGGCACAACTCCAGGATTCATTTTGACTATGAAACAATTGGATCATGTTATAACTAAATGAAAGCTTTATACAGTCTTAACAAGTACCCAAGCTTGGTATGATATATTAAAGCTTTTCTTTATTTAAACAATAATTATAACATGGGAATGGTTAGGAATAACACTTTTTTACTAAGAAGAAAAGTTTAAACCTCAGGCATCGTTCTAATATATGTTGATGACATTATATTCGGCTCGACTTGTCAAGATTGTAGTGATATGGGATTTACCAAAATCATGCTTGACTGAACGTTCGGTGATAAGCATGATGGGTGAACTTAACTTCTTCCTTGGACTACAAATAAAACAAATAGAAGATGGTATTTTCTTTAATCAATCTAAATATATTAAAGAAATGCTTAAGAAATTTGGCTTAGAAGAATCTAAACCAATAAAAACCCCCATGTCCTCCGATGCCAAACTCACGAAAGACGAAGAGTGTGAGTCGGTAGATAGTACCAAGTATCGAGGCATGATAGGTAGTTTATTATACCTAACGGAAAGTAGGCCCGATATCATGTTTAGTGTATGCCTTTGTGCCCGCTTCCAAGAGGCTCCCAAAACCTCTCACCTTGAAGCGGTTAAGCGTATCTTCCGATACATTAAAGGCACTACACACTTAGGATTATGGTATCCTAAGGGGACCGGCATAGAAACAGTAGTATATGTCGACTCTGATCATGTGGGAGATTATGTGGACTGAAAGAGCACTAGCGGTATTTGTACGTTTGTGAGATGTTGTTTGACATCTTGGTTCTTGAAGAAACAAACCGCTCTTGCTATATCCACTACTGAAGCCGAATACGTAAGCGCCAGAAAGGCATGTCAACAAGCACTATAGATGAAACAAGCTCTTATCGACTATGACGTTCGACTCGACGACGTCCTTATCATGTGTGATAATAAATGCGCGATTGGCCTTAGCAAAAACCTGGTGCAACACTCTCGAACCAAACACATCGAAATTCGTCACCACTTTCTTTGCGATAATGTCCAAAAAGGACATATCTCAATCGAAAAAGTGTCGTCCGTCGACAACATCGCTGGCATTCTTACGAAACCCCTTAAACGTGAATCGCTTAACTATCTACGTCTTGGTTTAGGAATGATGGAACACATTCCATAAATCGTATTAGTCCGCTTCTCTTTCTTCTGTCTCAATTCTAGTCCGCGTTCCATTCCGTGTCGTGACAATTTAACTACTTCATCCAAAGCTAGTTAGATATTCTTAATTCGCGAAATGCAAATTAATTAGTCACTTATTCCTGTAAATTTCGTTTCAAATTTAAAGGTCCAAAAATCTCATAATATGGGCGGCCCCCATATCTCAGGCGGCCCCCAACCCTTTTCAAGTGGCCCCTGATCGATATGGGACCGCCAACAGCAGACACCAAAACTTACACTTAGTCAAAAAAATTCAACACACAAAACCAAACACACCCATCTCTGCTGCAGCGACGAAAATGAACCAAAACAACCCAAAACTCAAAATCAACCATTAAAACACTAATTGAAGATCAAACCAACACCTACCTCCTAATATCATAAAGATCATCAATTGTAAGTCATTTTATCTATTTTCTTTAATTTGAGTCTAGGGTTCATGATGAACACTAAAAATTGAAATTAGGGATTTTTAATTTTTCTTTCAATTAGGACTACTAGGTTACAATATATAACTAATATGCTTCCCGTAAACATAGGATTTGCATACATTAGTGAGTTTGTCAAAAAATGATCTTCTAACTCAAAACCCAGTTTTATTTTCAAAGCACTCACGTTAGGAACCAAATAAAATTGTTGTTATGCAATGTTAATACAACCCAAAAATGTTTTTAAACACATGCATAATGATCTCATAAACAAAAGTCGAGATACATAATTCATATGTATTTTTCAACATGTTTGGATGAGCAAAGTCAAACTAAGGAGCGTTTGGATTAACTCTTAGGATTTTAATTTTAGGTCGAGTTAATCGTTACTCCACATTTGTCATACTTAGGCACACACTAGAAACAATGCCCATAAAATATTACAAGTAACCAATAATAAAATGTGACCTATTTTTTTTAGGTAATCATGCCTCGCAAATCATCCGAAGACTATAAGAATACAAGACATTATATCCCAATGATTTCACATGAATACCGTACACCTATAAAAGAAAGATTAAGAAACCTTGAAAGTCGCTACATTCATAAGGGTCGGGTGGTTTTCGAGGACTTTACGGATCTACATTATGTTCAGTCTTTGTTTAGTTTTGTCGAGTTAAAGTGTCTTCTTGAAATCAATGACCAAATTTGTCCTCGCTTCATACTTGAATTTTATAGTCAATTTCAATTGAACTATTTCGACGAGGGTCAAATGTTTGTCGAATTCGTAATTCAAAATCAATTCATTTCTTACTCTCTTGAAGAGTTTGCTCAAATTCTTGGCATACCTTGTGAGGGTGCTTGTGTCTTTACTGACAAATGATCACTTGATGAGTTGGAATATGGTGTCCCTTCAGAAGGTCCATTCAAACCATCCCTCCTTCTCCTGATGGCATCATTTCGTTTATTCGAACTGATCAAGAAGGACAAGTCACTCGCATCCGTCATGAGCAAGAAATTGATGTCCAAGATCATCAAATTCTCACTCGTGAAATTGTGTCACTTTAAAACCTTTGGAAGAAATTATTTGGGAAAATGTCTTCTGTTTGGGGGGTAATCGGGACCATGTTCCCACGTGTCTTTGTTACATGCTTTATTGTATTGTAAACTCCAAAAAATTCAATCTCACATATTACATGGTGAAACGAATGGAGTAGGTCACTAAACAATCTAGGTTAATTATACCCTATGGTATGCTATTAACCTGTTTGTTTAAATTCATCATGAATGAGAATCCTGAGTTGTATAAAGAGTCTTACGTCTTGTACGATCATGTCATGAATCCTCATACCGCTCAACAAGAGTGAAAGACTAGAAAGGATCGTGGCACAAGAAGAGGCCGTCACTCCACTTCTTCTTCTTCCGCCTTTGACCAACCATCCTCCTCTCATCTTAACGATGATGATGATGATGATGATGATGATAATGGTGATGATGATGATGATGGAAATGGCGAAGTGACCTCGCGTGCAAGCACTCCTTCCCCCATTTGTTGTGTCAATTCGTTAACAAATAAAGTTCCTCAAGTTTTTTAAAACCCTCCTAATATTGAACCCGACATGGAACCATTTTATACCCTCCAAACCGAAATCATCAACCGTCAAGTTCAAATTCAAGATGAGCATCGTGGTAGATTAAGGTCAATCGGGAAAGGCCTCAAAAACTTGTGGAAGAACATAAAGAAGTGAACAATTTGAAAAATTACTATAAAACATTATTATACATTATTTACTACTTTATATGATTAAGTATTAAACCTATTCTATTTAGTACTAATTTTGAATGTAAGTTACAGGCAAATATACCTTGCCTTTGGATGATCATTTCATTTTTATCATTCTAAACCATTGTTTGCATGCACCTTGATACAATATGGTTACCTATATCATGCTTGATTAGCTCTTAATTCATATATATATATATATATATATATATATATGTGTGTGTGTGTGTGTGTGTGTGTGTGTGTGTGTGTGTATCCTTAATAGAATTTAGACTAATCAATTTTAGGAATTTGATTGCTTGATATTAGATGATCCCTGATAAAATAGGATTGACTACAAAAGAGCATCTTTGGGAAAACTTTTTTTGGACAGAGTTTACAAAAATTGAAAAACTAGAAAAAAATTTATCCTACAGAAAACGGCCCCCATAAATACTGGGCAGCCCCCTAATATATCTGGGACCCCCATGTAATTATGGGACTGCCATCAGAAGTCACAGAATTGTTACTGTGACTACCTGATTTTCTGTGCAGTTGACTGTTCTCTCTTAGGCCCAGTTAAACTTCATGCATTTTGCTAAACCACTTTTGGAATCCATGATCTTAATCCTCATGCTTTTCTACTTTGATCCCATACTTCCTAATTAAATATGCCATCCTTCCCACTCTTCTTCTCATCTTCATCTTCTTCAAATCTTTCCACCATGAATTCTACTCAACCCTCTTCTTCTAACCCTTCTAAGAAAATCAAACTAACCATAATCCCTCCTAGACAACTATTTGTTAACATTTCTAGTGATGAAGATGCCACCACCACACCTTCTCCTGCAACAACTTCTTCATCTCTAACTCCTCCAAATGCACCATCCAAAACTCCATCCACCAATCAAACCTCGTCAAGCCAAGAGAACACATCTTCTTTTTTTTAATCTAAACTTAAAATTTCACCACCATCATCAAATGAACCAACCTCTCCTCAACCTTTGAACCCTTTACTTGACAACATCTCGGATATTCCTCCTAGACCTTCAAACCCTCAACCACTTCAAAGTCATCCTTCTTTGGATATCACACTTGTTTTGTCACCAATCACTCCTATGAAGTTAAATCACATTTATTGTATTTCTTATTCTTTATTTTTTTTCTCCTTATTTTTTTTTTTCTTGCTTTTTTTTTTTTTATTTTTTTTTTTTCTTGATACTCCGTCACCACCTTCACCACAACCACAACCTTAACCACCTCTCATGGGTCATCCCATTTACTTTAACTATCATGACTATCACGGGTCAACTTATCTTTGTTGTTTTCACAACCGCAATCTTATCTTTTCTCTTAGGGATGAAACGAACCTAATCTTTGCTCACTTTGAGTATCTTCTCACCTCCACCATGAATTCACTCTTTCCATCTAACCCTTAAAAATTGGGTCATATCACCTCATAATTGGTCACCCTAACCCTTTTGCTCAAAGTCATCTCCTATGAATCAAGGATCATCTAGGACTTATGCCATGATATCTTTATCTATCTTTTGTAGAATGTTTAAGTTGTGTTGTAGTGTATGAATGAATGTTTCTTTGTCAAGTCTTAGTTTTATTTTCATTGAAATCAATGCTTCTTGTATGAGCTTATTAAAGTAATGAATGAAGCCACTTTATGTTTTAATTGCTATATTGCTACTTGTTGAAAGATAGTTGTCTTGAACTTGTACCTCTAACTTTGTTTTTGTAGCAAACAATTTTTGTAAGATCGATCCCTTGGTGCCCCAAACGAGGGGGAGCATACATCAAGGGGGAGTCATGGTATCGTCGACTTCTTTCTTACTACAACTACTCGACGATCATCCTTTTTGAATTCGACAAAAAGGTGGAGAAATGGAACAAAACTCATTAATAATTTATAACTTTTAATTTTATACAAAATGGGTTTATATTTTGTCATCATCAAAAAGGGGGATATTGTTAATACAAATAATGTCTAAAAACGTTATTTATATTTTTCGACCTCTCAATGTTTTGATAATAACAAAATATAAAAACGTTTACGATAAAAATAAACGTTCACAAATTATTAATTATAAAATTCCATTTCTAAGATTAGTGATCACTTAAGCTATGGACAAACAAAATCATTAAGCATGATTAGTGATCAAGAAAATATTTTTCTCTTAACCATCACTTTTATTCTACAAAAGTATTTTCACAAAAATTAAATATACAAAATATTTTCTAATTAAAAGAAAAGTTTTATTTAAAACTTAAATTTGAAATTCAAATCCCCCCCTCCCCCAAAATGGAAGGTTCCATAACAGATATAACCTTCCCCACAAAAAGACAAAAACAAGAGCGTAGTCTACTAGGCGGCCCCCTTATAGGTCTGGCTGCCCCCAGATATATCTGGGACCGCCCCTAGTGACTATTGGGTTTTCCTGCCTATAAATACTGCTCCATTTCCAGCAGAAAATCACACCTCTTAGCATGAAATTTTCAAGTAACTTTCTCTCTCTAAAAATCCTCTTTCTCTCTCTAAATCTCTTGATCACTAACATTCTTAGATCTTGTTTCAAGTAATCTAATCTCTTCTTCTCATCTCTCCTCTCTCATTCAACTGCAAGAGAAGAACATTCGTATTCGCCAAGAAACGAATTGTTATTTAGTGATCGCTCCTTTCATCTTCTAAGTATCAAATCTCTATTGTAATTATTTTGTAATTGTGTGATTCGGATTGTGTGTATATCCGATAGTGTAGATCTTGTGAGTGTATAGTGATTGTGAAGTGGTAGATTGGTTCTAGCTAAGATTAGGACTCGACATTTAGCTTAGTGTCGGAAAATAACATAAGTGACGTGTAAATGGTTTTCTCCGCCTGAAGGGAAATTGTTGGCATAGTGAAATCTCGAGTAGGATACTCGGGGAGTGAAGTAGGGCGAAGAAGGGCTTCATTTCCGAACCACTATAAATCTTGGTGTCTTGGTTTGATTATTCCTTCTCTCATCTCTTTATATTGTTGCCATTGTTATTTAGCATTGGTGTAGATATTTACTTTGTTGATTCATAGTGTTGATTGGTTGAACATACTACTCGAATCCAAGATTTTTGAAAGCAAACTTTTAAAACGCAAAACGAACCACTTAACCATGTCATCACCCTTCTAGTTTCCACACAAGTCTATCACCAAAAGCCTTGTCATCACAAAAAATTCTCGAAAAATTGTTTTTTTATCTTAAATTCTGTTTTTTATAAAAGTTTGTCCCCAACAAAGATTTGAACCTAATATCTTTGTAATATTAACAAACCACTTAACCACTCGAATAGCTATTTTTGTGTCTATATCTTACGACTTAAAATATATAAGGCCATGCAAAAAATAATTAAAAAAAATACTCCTAATCTACAAAATATAAATATAATGACATGTCTAAAATGGACCCCATAGTTTCATAAATTACAAAACAAGTCCTTATACTTTTAAAATCACAATCGGCTAACAAATAAATCACTAAAACCCTAATTAAATTTTTCCCAATCACAACCACAATTATTACCCAATAATTAGCATTAAATGCACCTATAAAAAATAGCAAAACCCTAACCCTAATTTATTTTATCATTTTTATTTCCTTTTTCCTTTTATTCGAGAATCGGCAAACCAAGAAAAATCCCCAATAATTATTCGAATCCTTCCTAAATTTTTCCAACAATTTATCTGAGTCATAAATGATATAAACAACCTTATAAAAATATATAATCAATTGTACAAATAATTTTTATGCCGATTTCATAATTAGCTAAAAATTAGGGTTTCGAACAAGTTTTAATTTATAAAATCAATATAACATGTATGATAATTTTTCTTAAGCATAGAACGAATTAATATGATGAAAATTGGGATACAAAAATACCTTTGGTGATCCTTGGTGATTTTATGAATTTATGCTATTCTGTTGTGTTATTCGAACCAAAATAATTACCCCGATTGAACCAATCACTCTACAATCTTTCCAATATTTTTCCCATGATCCTTGATCTCTAAAACACCTTAGAAAATTCGTGCTTTCCCTTGGAAATTTATTATGCCGCCACTTTTAGTTTTTAGGGTTTTCGGGATTTTTGTTTTTAGGATTTAACAAAATGAAATGTATAAAAGATATACATAGAGATTTTGGCCGAGTTATGGGCTTTCAAAAAGAGGTTAAATCAGATTATAAAACTTGCATAATTATTTTGTCATTATCCATATTTATTTTATATTTAATTTGTAAAGTATAATTAAATAAATACATATTATTTCGGCATAATTATATATATATAATTATTAATTATTTTTCTTGTATAACATAATATATTTTAATCTTACATAATTTTCATAATTGTCACATGTTGCATTTTTTTAATTTCTAACATTTAAATGAATTTTATTTAAGCTTTTATGAAATTTTCTTGCATTAGGGGTACTTTGGTAATTTTACACTTGTTGAGATTTTTAGGTTTTACATCGCCAAGATGAACATAAAGTAACAATGCAGCATACTAACCCATATATAACACAACTAACTATCGCCATCGCCATCCTCATCCTCGTCCTCCTGATCGCCGGCACTCTCCTCGTCGTCCCCGCACCCGCCACTCCTGCTGGCACCACCCGAATCAAACTGTGAAAACATATCTGAGTACTTTGAGTTACTTTTGAAAAGACTCATCATGAATTCCACCTTTTTGTGTAGGCTGTTGATCGTGCTTTTAGACACGGGCGTACTTGGGCTGGCTGTGGCCCGTGCTGGCAATACCCTACCAACACCGGGAATGTGCCCTCACTGCTTACCCCTTCTAGCCAAGCGATTGATCTCATCATCAGTGTAGGTGCCCGTAGCCTACAGCCTCCTCATCTCCTCCTATGTAGTGACAAAAACACAAGATAGTTAATATATTAGTCGGGTTGCTACATTAATTCTCGATAATTCATTAAAGTTTGTTTTGAAACAAAACTTACGTATATACTTCGATCCTCATTCCGAAGGAATTCCCCGTTAATAGTATGTGCCACGAAGAAGGTGTCAATGAGCGACGGGTACTCCTGAGTGCCTGAGCTCTGCCTCTATACATACACACGCATATAAGATGAAACAAATTAAAAACGACAAGTTACAACACACCAAAGCGTATAATCAGATATATATGTATATATGTATGTAAAATAATTATAATGTTTATTACCATCTCATCTCGAAGGCGAGCAAGCGACCAGGATCCCTGTCGAGATATCACCGTGCTTTTTTTTTTTGAACGACGAATTTTATTAAAAGAAAACACTAGCAAGAAGCTAGAACATTACAAGGACACAAGGTGAGGATTTTTTAACCAATCCACCCAACTAAACGTAGCTTTACATCTATAACGACACCAAAAGAAAGACGAGAGCACTAGATCATCAAAAATATTCGCCTTGGAAGAAGGAACAACGCCAAAAATCTTCTTATTCCGAAAAGCCCAAATGAACCACCATAGACCATAACACACCCCTTCTAATAATCTTTTATGCTTAGAAGGCAGCCGTAAATTAGTTATCCAAGAAATCCACTCATCAAAAGAATCAAGCTCCATGTAACTCACATCCCACCAAATACAAACCCTCCGAAAAATAGCTCTAACAACACTACAATTAAAGAACAAATGTTTCGAAGATTCAACACCCGTCTCGCATAGAGGACATAGAATAGAAGGGATATCTATACCTCTACGTGAAATGTTCCACCGAGTCGGTAAACCATTTATACGCACCTTCCAAGCGTGAACATTGACTTTAATAGGCACTTCTTTAATCCATCTTGTTTTGGAAGAAATATCTGGTAATCTATTGTTGTCAATATACCTTCGCGCCGAAGCAACTGAAAATTCCCCCGACCCATTTAAATCCCACGACCACCTATCCTCCGATGGACTTAACATCACTCCCTCCAAACTGTCCAAAAGATGATCCCACTGTTCGGATTCAATGCCACTACGCGGCATCCTACGCAAAGAGGAAGATAAAGAAGTCTGCTCAAATTTGAAAGCTACCGAAATGTGTTTGTTTACCTCAAGCGCATAAATGCGTGGAAAAACCTCTTTCAATCGCTGCTCCCCCCTCCACCGATCCTTCCAAAAAGAAGTATTCGACCCATTCCCTATCTTCTTATGCATCATACTTATAAGATCAATTCCATGAGAAGCTAACCTATCCATTTCTTTAATAATATCGCACCAAATCGACGTATGTCCGACATTCCCAGCTCTACCAATCCTACCATCAACTCCATGTATAGCATGAATGACCCTAACCCATAACGAGTCACTTTGATTAAAAAATCGCCAAACCCATTTAAACATTAACGCTCTATTAAGCGCGAATAAACTAGATACACCAAGACCTCCTTTCTCCTTTGACGTCAAGACTTTATTCCAACTAACCCAAATTGACCTTTTACTATCAAGATCATTGCCATTAAAAAAGTGACACCGGATTGATTCCATACGTTGTAGAACCAACATAGGAACCTTAAAAATAGACATATGATAAATAGGCATAGAACCAAAAACCGCTTTAAGAAGAGTGAGCCTACCTCCAATAGACAAAGTTTTCATCTTCCATTTAGAAAGTCGATTCACCATTTTGTCGATAACCTCATCCCATGATTTAATCCGAGACATACATCCCCCTACTTTCGAGCCAAGAAAAGAAAACGGAGTATTAAGAATGCCACAACCAATATGTCTATTCACTAACATCAGGTTAGATTTAACTGATTTGTTTATATTATTTTTTTATTTTTAGATTTTTTCCCCGAAGCTTATTAGCTTATTTTGATTTTATTAATCATGTTTTATGGATTCTAGCCATTTCAGTGCACGATCTAGTGTTTCTCATAATTCTGTTTTGTCTGATGTTGTTGTTGAAAGTTCTGTACCATCTGGTGCTGTTCTTAATGCTTTTACTGAAGAAATTGTTGCTTATGAGAAGTAGATTGATGAGACTCATGCTGTTAAGAGTAAGTTTTATGTTCATAAGCTTTTTTAATCAATTTGTGTGCTTATATTATCTGAATTAAGCTGTTTGTAACTTATTGTTTTGTATATATCATATTTGATATCATATATGATATCACAGACTTCATTTATTATAAATATTATTTGTGATATCATATATGATATCACAGCTTGTGTTTATTATATATATTATTTTTGATTTCATATATGATATGACATATGATATCACAGCATGTGTTTATAATATATAGAATTTGTGATTTCATATGTGATTTTTTGCATTTTCTCTTGAAACATCTTACTTATTTTTTTCATTTTCATTTTATTTTTTCAGAGTTGGATGCGTTGTGTACTCCTGAATCGTTTGTTACTCATTTTAATTTTGATACTCCTGGTGGAACTGTTTATTACATTCCAAAAGTTTCTGCGGATGTTTTACTAGTTAAAGGGAATGCTTATGATTCAGTTGATGATTGTTGTTGTGCAATAATATTGAAAGTATGCTGCAGAAGCAGGGTTTGTAGTTAGGCGTTCATGTCAAAAAAGAATGTTGAATGAAGATGTTAAACAAAATTATTTTGTTTGCAATAGGATGAGTTGCCCTAAAGGGATACACGTAGACACACTAGATTTAGGGAACAGTGACAAACAAAAGAGAAATTCAAACCTTCATATAACTGGATGCAAAGCACGTGCTGTGTTTAATTGGAATACTCGTACTAGAAAGTTTGTTCTGAAAGTGTTTGATACTATTCATAATCACGAGCTTGAACGTGAAGAGTACAAGCATTTGTCAAAGACAGAGAGGCAGTTGACTTATATAAAGCAAGCGTTTATTGTGAAAGTTGCTAGTGTGAACATAGGTGCAACAAGAGCTCATCACCTTCTAACCGGTATCAAAGGTTCTTATTTGCTTGTTCACAGTACTACTATCGATTTTAAGAACCTTTTTAGAAGCGTGGACGGCTATATAGGAGACAGTGATGCTCAGATGCTTATTCATAAGATGGAAAATAGAAAGAAGCACGTATATGACTTTTTGTTTGATTACTTGGTTGAGAATGCTGAGCTTACTGCTATTTTTTGGGCCGATGAAGTTTCTAAGTACAATTACAGGGAGTTTGGCTATCTTGTATCGTTTGATGCTACCTTTAAGACAAACAAGTAAGAATACTAAGCAGTGTCTTAGTCGTAGTATGTTTTGTGTTATATCATGGTTTTTTTTATGTTTTTTCAGATACAAGATGATGTTTGTTCCGTTTACAGCGATAGACAATCACAGGAAGTGTGTTATGGTTGTTGTGGGTTTGTTGAATAATGAAACTACAAAATCTTACATTTGGTTATTGAAAGCATTTATGAAAGCTTTTGGGAAAGCACCTAGTATAGTAGTCACCGACCAAGATGGAGCAATGAGGAATGCTATTGAAGCTGAGTTTGGTGGGTCCAAGCATCGTCTATGCATGTGGCATATCACCCAAAAGCTTCCTGCTAAGGTATTTTTATCTCTTTCTAAGTACTATTTTGTTTAATCACATATGATATTTCAATATACAGTTTTAGTTTGATATCATTTGTATTATCATATAATTGATTTTTAAGTTATTTGTTATATTACATTTGATACTATGAATTAATTGTTAAAAGTTTATTGTTTTTCTTCTTTCAGGTATGTGCAAAAATCTATGATGAGACTGACTTTAAAGAGAAGCTGAATAAAATTGTATGGAATATGTACATTGGTCCCGAAGAGTTTGAGTATAGATGGAGAAAGTTGATGGAAGAGTTTAAGTTGGAGAATCATAAGTGGTTAACAAATATGTTTAATATTCGTTCAACTTGGATTCCTGCAGATTTTATTGACTCTCTATTACGTGGATTGATGAGGATCACATCTAGGTCAAAGAGTGAGAACTCCTTTTTCTCTCATTTTACAAATTCTGGTTCGACTCTTATAAATTTTATGAACTGTTTTGAGACGGCGATGGAGAAGCAAAGGCATGTACAAGAAAGGATGAATCATAAGACAATTGATACCGTTCCTAAGCTTAAGACCCTTCTTAAGATTGAACGTCATGCGTCTAATGTTTACACTCGTTCGCTGTTTGAGTTGGTTCAAAAACAAATATTTGTTGGCTTGTTTTATTGCCAAATAGATTCGAAATGTTTGGTTGAAGGATCCGAGGTATGTATTATCAAAGAGAGTCCCTATGTTTATGAAATGCCGAATAAGAAGAAGAAGAAACCTCAATCTGTGGATAAAGGGAATGATAAAGCTGAAGAAAATGATAAAGTTGATCTGTTTTTTCAAAAAAGATGGGCTTTATAAGGTATGTTTTTGTAGTTTCCAGTTTTTTTATGTGTAATCATATATGATTATACATTGCAGTTTTTTTAAATTATTTTTGTGCTTTTTTAAGGTGTTGCGAAACGTAGAAGATGGTTCAGTTGTTTGTTCATGTCAGCTTTTTGTGAGAGTTGGAATATTATGCAAGCATATTTTTGTGTCTTTAAGAACGCCAATGTTAAAATAATTCCACAACAATACATCTTGAGGCGTTAGACGAAGAACCTTATACCTGCTGCGTTGAGGAACAAAAGAAACGGATATGGTGAGAAGAATGTGGTTGTTGAGAATTATGCGAACGAGGCAACTTCTATTGTTGATCATTTTGTGCATTTGCTGAGTAAAGATGAGCCAAGGTTAGGCGCTTTTGTTGAAAAGTTAAAGTCACTAAAGAAAGAGGTTGAAGTTGATTGCCTAAATCCTCCTTCAAAGAACAAAAATGATAATTTGGAGCAGCTTGTTAGAGTTCCGAAGCCGCCTACTGTTGATGTTAACAATCCAACTGTTGGATCGACAAAAGGACGAAAAAAAGTTGTGTATCAAAGGAGGAAAAGAAAAAGCAATTGAAATTTTTTTGAAGGGCATGAGTTCATGTTCATTGTGTGGCGGTACCGATCATAACAAGAGGACATGCCCGAGGAGGTTTGAAGCTCAAGATGAAGTTGTGGTTCAAAAAGAAGTGTGTCAAGAGGAAGTTGTGGTTAAAAAGAAGTGTGTCAAGAGGAAGTTGTTCAAGAAAAAGTAGATTTGGCTGAAGACGAAGAAGAATTGTCTGAAAAAGATGAAGACTCGATTCATGAATAAGTATATTTTGGTCCAATGATAAGTTCAGCAAGCTGTATGTTTGTTTTTAATAAGTTGTTTTTTTTAACGGATGATAATATATTGAAAAAAAGAGTATAACAAGGAGCTAGAAACTTAAAAGTACATATGAATTACAAAAAATAAAAGCATAACGATGCAACCCGGGACTTTAACTGCGAGGGAAACTAAAGGGATGAAAAAACTTTTGAAACGGAGGCCGAACATTCGGTTTTCACTCCGAGGTGGTTTTTGAAGAAATACCAAACAAGCCCCGGGGAAGAAGACGAGACAAGAAAGCAGCCTTCTGAAACAAAGCATTCAACCATTGTCCAAACACGCGGTCATTAGAGGGGACTTCAGCTAATCCGTCCAGGATAGAATCAAATTGCCTCTGTTATGGAGCCAAGAAAACGAAGTAAAACGAACATAATAAAAAATGTCACTTTTTCTCAACGGTTGATTTTACATTAAATTCCTATTTACTTGAATTATCATATGTGTTTGTTCATTTATGCCTTTGGATCTTCTTAAATTAGTATTTGTTTCTTATATATATCATATATGATATACTGGTTTTGTTCCTTTGTTGTTTTGAGTTATAATATTTGATAACTATATTTAACAAGTTTTGAAAAGCAATCATATGTGCTTTCTGAATATCATATATGATATACATGTTTTGTTCCTTTGTTGTTTTGAGTTATCATATTTGATAGCTGTATTTAACAAGTTTTAAAAAGCAGTTATATATGCTTTCTGAATATCATATATGATATACAGGTTTTGTTCCTTTGTTGTTTTGAGTTATCATATTTGATAGTTGTATTTAACAAGTTTTGAGGTATCATATTTTGTTTTCCTGTTGTAAATGCTAAAACACCCAAGTGATTACCAATTTGCGCAATGAAAACAGTATCAAAATAGACATAATTCAAAATTAACATCTGCAGATGTTTTGGCACTTTCATTTAATCATAATTCATAACTACTTAGTTTCATTACAGAGTTAATGCCCCAAAATGTGATACAATCTATGGTACCACCAATGGCATCCTAGATTACCAGTTAAAGCCCTCAAAATGTGATAGAAACTACAGTATCACTAATGGTATCCTAGATTACCAGTCTAAACCAAAATCCCAGTGATGGTTTAGCAACTGTTTTTAAATAACAAAATAATACTAAGAATAGTTTAAGAAACGAAAACAGTATTAGTGTCTGCAATTGCTCTTCAAAAAGTCTTGATCATCAAATGGCACTTTGAACTCTTTCAGATTCTTTTTTTTCTTTCTCCGTTTGATTGCCTCCTTGATCATTTTCTTCCTCAAATCCTTGTCAGTTTTACGTCTTGCAAATTATTGTGTTTCGGTACTTATCTTTTCTCGATGTATGTTTATTTCATGACTCAGTATCTTTGTTGCCAACCTCACCCTCATCTTTATTATATCTAATGTATTTCCTTGTTTTTTTGTCGAGAATTCGAGGTTCCAATTCTTTGCAGCCTCCCCATTGTAGTGCTCCATATGCATCATCAAAAAAATGCCACAATCTGTGTCATTCTCGTTTGTTCCCCATTTAGGACTGATGAATGTCGGCTTTTTGTTCAAGACATCTTTAGCTCTTGGATGTTTCACTTTTCAAGATGCATGGAAAATAATTTTTTCTACACAAAATAAAATTTTCAGAGTTAGAATATCATATATGATATCATACATATACACAGTATTTAGTTATATATAAAAGAGTTTATTACATTTGTATCATATATGATATCATATTTAGTTACTTACCAAAAATTCACAGACAGTCTAATATTTTTCTTCATACGTCATCTATGTGTTCGAGTTGTCGATTATGACTGTATTGCCCTTCAAGAAGTTGAATACGACTAGGTAATAGTGTTCATGGGAAATGATTGGAAAGAATGCCTATACAATTTAAAATGTATTTCGTATCATATGAATGCAAATATTTTAAAATTTACAATTGAAAATATGTGTAGCAATTGAGTTACCATTTCTAGATCTTTCATGTTTTTCATTTCAGGGTCTTTTTTAAACTCGCTCTTAATTGTCTTTGAGAAAGCTTCATATTGTTTCTTCTCATCATTCTTTCCATTCGCCTTCTTCCACTTGAGCATGTCTTTTGTCTGTTTTCATTCATGAAGAAATATTATATTTATGAAACAATTATAAATTATCAGTAAGTTAATTTTAAAAGTGTTAGGCACTTACAATCATCGTTGTGTGGAAAAAGTACTTGGTTTTTTTGCCTTTGCTATTCATCTTCTGTTCATGGTTTAAAACCAAGAAGAAGGTGTCAATGACATTGGATTCAACTTCCAGCCGTGGAGCTAATGTTTGCATGCAATCCCTTATCGTTGCAGCTCCATCTTTTGTTTTAAAAACAAAGTCTCTACATAAAATAAATTAAACAGATAGCATGTATGATATTATTACAAGAAAATAAAATATTGTAGTTTATACAATTCGTATCCTTGCATTGAAAACAAAGAAATTAAAATAATAAAGTTAATTGATACTTACAATTCTTCTCCTTCCATGGAAAACAAGTATTCTGTCATCATCACTTCATCAGTTGTTTCCAGTTCAACAATCACTCAACCCGAGACCCCCATCCAATGGCTGAGAATATTGTAAGGACAATGGAAGGCTAGGATTACTTTGGAAAGCTTTGTACTCTCACAGCAAGCTCATCCCAAGTCCAAGAATGCATTTTTGGAGGTATATAAAAGAGAGGAGCAAGCCGAAAACAAACTCAATTTTTACCCTGTTTTAGTTTTAATGTTTTTAATTAAGTCCTTTCTTTTGTATTGTGGTTACTCAGTTCTACTTTAAAGAGTTTACGTTGTAATTTGCTTTTTTTTAATCAAAAGTTAAGAGTTTCTTTTTTATTGTACTGTCAAAATTATAAGCTTTGATTCTGTTTAAATTGAACAAAAAGAGATGTGTTAGAACTGTTAACCATCACTAGTACTCACTTTTTCTTAATCCTTTCATTACTTAAAATCAGTAAAATTGTTTTTTAATATATTAAAGGGGTTTGGTTTTAGTCTCAAAAATGGGTCATATGGATGTCTATTATGGGTTTGATAACCACTCAGCCAACTTTGGCTGAGTGTGTAGGGTTTATTAAGCCTCTTTAATCACTACTTTTAGTGTTAAAATAAGTTTTTGTGCCCCTTTGTATTTCTGTCAAAATTTTATAAGCCACAAAGTAGCTAAACCACTTAAGCTGTTTAAACAGCTTAAGCATCATCTCTTTGTGCTTATTTCAGTCATATATAGCCTTTTCAAAACCACCTTGTTCTGTCCCTTTGGTTTGACCAAGTATAAGTCAAAGTTTGGCTTTGCAATTTTTTTAAGAACCCTCAATTTCAAGCCCCATATTCAGCAGTTTTAAAAAGCCCTTAAGCTCTCATACTTTGAAAATAAGCTCATTTGCATCCCTTGTTAATCTGTTTGTGGTTTGTTTTGGCTAAAAAGCTCATAAGAGCTTATTTCATAAGCCCAAAAAGCCTTTAAGCTCACTGTTTGAGCTCCCCTGGTGCTGAGCACCCAATTTCACCCCTTTTATCTAGCTTATTTTGTATTAAGCTCTTAGTTATTTTAGCTTTTATATGTAGCTTATTACTAGTTCTTTAAGTCCCCAAAATCTTATAGCTTATCTCACCCTTTAGCTTAGCTTATTTAGGCCTTAAAGTAGGCACTTTTCTGTTTTCTTTTAAAAACTGTCACCATAGCTTATTTCCTTTCCAGCTTATTTTAGGGCTTATTCTAGATACCTTAGCTTATTTAGGGCTCCCCTCTCCTTATTAACTGTCCCCCATAGATTTTAGCTTATTTTGTTAGCTTAAACCCCAAAAAGAAAGAAAAATAAGCCATAAGCTTATTTAGCTTCTGTCAGTCCAAAAGCTTAAGTTTCTAGCTTATTTAGTGAGTAAAAAGCATAAGTGCTTTTACAAAAGTTACTCCCCTTGAGCCCCTTAACAACTTTGCTTTTATAGCTTTTTGATAATAAGCACTTTGGACTTAATTTGTAATCGGGGTCCACTTCAGGGACTGTTTGTGTAATTTTTTCTTTTATAGTTACCTTTGTTAGTCCCCTTTGTTAGTTTGTTGTTACCCCGTTAGTCCTTACAGTCCTTTCACTGTTAGTCCCTATAGTTAACTTTAGTTAGTTTTATTTAATTTAATTAATTAAATTAGGTTTAAAATTAATTAGTTTAATTACTTTTAATTTATACAGTAAAATTTGGGCATTTTTATATTTTTAGAATTGTTAACTTTTTCTTTATTTAATTTTATTTTTTCAGAATTTTTATAACTTTTATTTTTTGTCTTTTTCTATTTTCTTAGTTTTAATTAATTATTAATCTTTAAAAATTCATAAAAAATCCAAAAATTAATAAAAAAATATTTTTCTTTTTTACAAAATTTTCTTTTGTCATTTAGTGTCTAGGAAAAATATAAAATTTAGTATAAGCTTAATTTTTCTTAAATTTCAGTCTTAGACCCGTTTTACCGGGTGCGTTTTACCGTTTCTTTTCGTTTTACATTCAAACGACCTCCGTTTTAGTTCTAGTTTTCTTTATTTTTCAAATTAAGTTAATTAGAATTTAATTTTGATTTTTAATTTAATTTATCATTTATTTTCTTAATTTTTAGTATTTAAGTTTCCCGATACCTGATTCTGTTCCCCGTATTTAATTTAGATTTAATTTTAGGATTTCCCAATAATTAATTATGCTTCCCGTAGTTTAAGTTCTATCCATATTAACTAATTTTGTTTCCCGTAGTTTTTAAGATCCCCATTTCCTTTGCTTGTTTTCCCGTAGATTAAATTAAGTTTTATTTAATTAATTTTAGTTGTAATTATATCAGTGTTTCCATCATATATTCTCCATCATTCAATTTCTCATCAAACCAGGATTCTTTCAATGCTAGCCTCGTGGGACATACGACCCGAGTAATATTCTCTTCCGGAATCTTTTTATCATTTGATTCTATTTATGTATTTTATCCTTTGTGGAATATGACATTTTGCATTGGTCAAGGGCAATTCGGTTAGGATTGTATTTAGGGTTTGCTTATAAGTGTGTTACTATACCACGAATCAATTTTGGCGCCGTTGCCGGGGAGGCATTTGCTACAGATTTTTTTTACAACTTGATCTGAAACTTGTTCTTATTGTTAATATATCATATTAAAATAAAAAACACAAAATATTTTTCCTTTTCTTCTTTTTTATTAGTACTTATCATATAAAAAATTAAAAAAACCAAAAAAAAATCCAAAACCAAAAAAAAAAATTGTCCATAAAAATTAAAATTCACTAATTGTAAAATATTCCAAAATATAATATTCTCCATGAGTGTATTATTCATAATAGTTTCGGTGAACTACTGTGTTCCCAATCGATCCTAAGAAAGATTTTAAAATTGGCCTTCTGTGTCACTTACGATATACGGCTCCCTCCTTCTGATGCTACTAACTATAATGTGGGTATAAGAGGGTTGTTCCTTGGATACTACGACCCAAAAGGAGAAATAGATTCGCGCTATTCCCTACTCATAGCCTCACCTGTGCGTTTTTTTTCATTGCTGAGAGCTTACCGGAGTGGACAGTAAGATCGTTATTTGCTTAAGTTGTCTATCTCTTGTCCGTTTAAAATAGATTGTGGATATTATTTTAATCAAAATCCAAAAAAATCTAGTGTAACTTCATTTTTTATTTCCTTTTAGTGCATGCAACTCGATCTAAGTCCCTCTAATTTTTGTGTGTGAGCAGCGTTCTTCCTCCACCAGAAGAACCGCCAGTTATTATCGAACCTCTTCGTATAGAATACCCATTTCAGGAAGATCCTCACGTAGAGCCAATGGCAGACACTCGAACTATGGCTCAATTGCTCCAAGCACCCACCGAGGGGTACGAGGATGCAATCCTTATTCCTGAAATTGTGGCAAACAATTTCGAACTGAGGCATGGGTTAATCAATCTTGTCCAGAACAAACAGTTCTTCGGTCATGACAAAGAAGACCCGCATGCTCCATAATCAGTTACTTCAAACAAGATCACCTCCACAATGAGGGTCCCAATGTTTCCAATTGCTACGATTAAGCTTATGCTTTTTCCATTCTCTATCGAGGGAGCAGCCCGAATATGGCTAGAAAAAGAACCCCCTCGAATCATTCAAACTCTAGGACGATCTTGTATCAATTCATCAATCAGTTTTTCCCTCCCTCTATAAAACGAATCTTCGCAATGAGATCACCAGATTTCAGCCAAAGGAGTCCCCCCCCCCCCCCCCCCCCCCCCCCCCCCCCCCTATATAAAAAACCCCCCCCCCCCCCCCCCCCCCCCCCCCCCCCCCCCCCCCCCCCCCCCCCAAAAATCATTACAATAAGATTTTTATTACACATACAAAGTTCGATGAATAGTTTTCTGAGCTAGGGATCGTTTTCAATGAATATACTTAGGCATTGTCCACACCATGGATTCTCAGAATTGCATACAACTTGATACATTCTATAATGCTTATTGACACATTAATGACAAGATTCATTGAAACTCGCTGGAGTGGAAACTTTTTGGACAAAATGCCTCGCGAATGTTTAAAAATCATCGAGAGCAAGTCCAAGGTTCGTCAAACACGAGCTAAGGCAGTTGTTGCCAAGGTAAGTACGAACTCTTCCACCCAAGCTGTTTAACCTGAGTTTGATTGAACTTAAGGTTATTGTTTCCGAGCATTGCTCGTAAGACAAGAAGAAACCAAGCTTCTGCTTCTGACTCCAGCTATATGCACCTGTCTACTGCAGTTGAGCTAAGTTGTGTTACTTGTGGTGGTGCCATTCTCTCCAAAATGTCTAGCACACTCATGCAACGTTTATGGGACAATTTCTGAGTATGTGTCACAAGCGCTTGCAGCTAAACAAACAAGTAAGCTCCTAATTTCCGACCTCAAAATGGTTGCAAATCATATTAGACTCCAGGTTTTCCACCCGTTCAGAACTCTCAAGCTAATAATGCTAACCAATTTTCAATCGGGGAATAACTTTACCAAAACCGGGAGAGTAATTTAAACCCAATACAGAGGTGGAAATTTTACCAGTCCAATTTCAGTCAGAACAACTTCATAGACCCCAGGTTAATCAGTCTCCAGCTTATCAAGCCCCGATCCTCTGGACACACAGTGTCACCCAACGAACGATTTTTGACAAATACGTCAAGGCTAATGATGCTTCTGACGAAACATGCAAAATAACCTCAAAATCAGGGTCAAGAGATGCAAGTCGAAACAAACAATTGATAATCAAATGGCAAATATGACTGATGATTTGTTGGCTACAGTTTGTAACTGCCAATACCGCTTCTACTTCAGGGTCAGGGACACTCCCTGGTAACACAATTACTAACCCTAGAGAAGACTTAAAGGGTATCACTACCCGAAGCGGTGTTGCATATCAAGGACCTCCAATTCCTACTTCTTCAGTAGTGAAGCCAATACCCGAGGTGGACAATAGGACAAGTGCACCATTCTTGCTCCACAAAAGATGCACCCGATAACTCGGTAAGGTTCCTGAACAATCACAACTCCAGTTTTTAAGCATTGTTGGCTCCTGTTATTGCTCCTGTTGTTGCTCCCGTGCCAAACACTAAACATAAGTTTTCTCTTCCATATCCTTCGAGGCGTGATAATGAAAAGAGCCGTAATCAAGCTAATGTACAAATCGACAAAGTCTATGAAATCTTCAAAGAATGAGTTTCGAGATTAGCTTTAAGGATGTCTTGTTTGATGCACATTCGCCTCGACTCTAAGAACCTTACTTGGGTATAAAGTGAAACTTTCTGAAGTGGCTTCGAACTTCACAATGAACCCTGTCTAGTCGAACTTCGATGAATGACCATTGTTCGGCGGTCATCTGAACAGATACCCAGAAACTTGGAGACCCCGGCAAGTTTCCTGATTCCTTTTGATTATTTCCAGGGATGGATTGAAATGTCTTAGCATTAGCGGAATCTCGGTGCCAGCATTAATCATAATGCCTTTTTTCAGTATGGAAAAGCTTTCACTTCTGATATTATCCAACTTGGCATGACACTCGAACTTGAGGATTCGATCAATTCTTAAACCAAATGGGAATTGCAAAAGACATCTCCGTTTTTACAGTTAGTTTATTTCACTTTCAGCCGACTTTGTGGTTGTCAGATTTAGTGCCAGGACCCCCGAGTCCTTTAATTCTCGGTGAGGTGTTCTTAAAAACCTGTCTGTGATTTGATTGATGTGCAACAAGGGTGAATTAACTCTTAGAATAGGATGAAGCATCACTTACTATTTGGTATCCAAACTCGAGATACTCGGCCAATTACACTCACATGACGGCATCAAGGATTGACGTCATTGTATGGCTTGTGAGGATACTCTCAAGTAGTTTATTGGTTTTATCTGATATAATCACGAGTGGAAAATTTCCACTCCGTATTTATGATCCATTGTTGCTAACTTCTTCTCCTACCCTACTCCATTTAGGGAAGTGATTTCCTGCTTCTCGAAGGAGTCGACTCTTTCCTTGGTCTAGAGATGATCCGGATTATCAGCTTATAATCCATTCTACTATGATCCTGAGGGTGGACATTCTGCTGCTAGAAGCAATTTTTGAACAGTGAACACCCCCCCCACTCCCAAATCAAAAAAATATATTGCCTGGAGGTAGGAATAAGAGCTCAAACTCAGTGAAGCTAAAACCATTGAACTTACGTTCATGAACCTCCCTGAGGTTGAACTCAAGGAATATGCCTCCAAATCTCGAGAGTATGCATTTTTGTGAGGGCGACTACAAGTTGCCAGTCATATTGGCTAAAGAGTTGAGACGTTGAGAAAATCCGCCTCGTAAGTGCTAAAGTCCCACAAGCGAGCTCTCGCTTGGAAACTTTCTGACATTCAAGGTATCAACCGGAATTTTTTTACCCACAAGTTTCTTATGAGAAGAGGACTATGCACCAGAGGTCCAACATCAAAGAAGAGTAAATCCAAAAATCCCCGATGTTATTAAAAAAGGGGTTCGAAAAAAAAATTCTCGAAAGCTGGATTGATTTACCCTATCTCTGTAAGTCCTTGGGGTATAGCCCGGTACATTGTGTACCAAAGAAGGGTGGAATAATGTGGTATATGAACGAGGAAATGACGTTGATTCCAACTCGTTTGGTTATCGGATGGCGGGGATGCATTGTCTATGTAAGTTAAAAGAAAGCCACCGCAAAGACCACTTCCTCTATCCGTTCTATGGACAATTGCTTGAGGAATTAGCGGGGAATGAATACTACTGTTTCCTCAATGGTTTCTCCGGTTTTTCCAAATCCCCATTGACCCCGTTGATCAGAAAAGTACTACTTTTATCTGCCATACGGAAGTTTGCCTACAGTCGCATGCTTTCGGCTATGCAATGCTCCAGGCACGTTTCAGCGATGTATGTTAGCAATTTTTAATGACATGGTTGAGAAGACGATGAAGTCGTTATGGACGACTTCTCGGTCTTTGGAATTCTTTCCAATCTGCCCTTCCTCCCGTTTAGTCCACATGCTTCCCAAGGTGTGAAGGACACACTTAAGTCTTAACTGGAGAAGACTATTTTATGGTCCAAGAGGGGCATTTGTCTCGGCCATAAGATTTCTAAGAAAGGGATTGGAGGTTGACAGAGCCAAAATCGATGTCATTGCAAATTACCTCATTCCCACCACCGTCAAAGGAATTAGGAGTTTTCTCGGTCTGCCGGTTTTTACCAGGCAGGGGGTTCATTCAGGGATTTCTTCAAAAATATCCGACTATATGACCCCATCTCCTTGAGAAGAATACTTCATTATCTTTTCTGGTTGACTGCATTCGGCTTTCCAAACATTAAAAAGATAGCTTACGGAAGCTCAATCTTGACTTGCTCCAAACTGGGACTTCCATTTGGTTATGTCGCGATGCAACAGCGATTTCGCCATAGGTGAATGTTTTGGTTGGCCAACGTCATGAGAAACACTTTCGGCCTATCCACTATGCTATAAGACCCTAGATTGGAAGCACAAACGAACTACACATGACTGAAAAAGAATTACTTGCCATAGTGTATGCTTTCGAGAATTCAGGTCTACCTCAGTCAGACAAAAGCATAGTGCATACGGACCATTCCACCCTTAAGTATCTCTTGCAATAAAGGATGCAAGGGAGAGATTGCTCCCGATGGGTTTCTCGCCAAGAAATTGACTTCAAAGTTATTGATACTAAAGGAGCGAGAACCTCGCAGCCGATATCTGTCCAGATGGAAAACTCCCGTATGAAAAACGTCAATGATCCTAAAGAATAAATGAAAGTTTTCCTCTGAGGACGTTAAATATGGTGACTTTCGTGGAGATTCTAAGAACCGTGGTTGCCGACTTGCAAATTATCACGGGGTAACTTCGTTGTGAAGGGCATGTCAACCAACAGAAGAATAAGTTCTTAAGAGACGTAAAAAATTTATTTAGGGATGACCCCTTCTTGTTTAAATTTGTGCGGATTCAAGTGATCAGGCGATCGTGTGCACGGCCAAGGAAGCTCTTGACATTCTTGAAGTTGCCACAATGGACCCACCGGGGGACATCATGGTGAACCTCACAGCCAAAAGATCTTTGACTCGGTTTTTCTGGCCCACCATTATAAAGATGCCCAAGAGTTAGTCAAGAACAGTGACTCGTGCCAAGTCAAGGAAAAACTTCACTACGTGATGAGATGCCTCAAAACTCCATCCATGTTTGTGAGATCTAGTTTGATATTTGGTGGCATCGACTTATGGAGCCGTTCCGTCTACACGAGGGAACAAGTTATTATCGTGGCTAGTCGACTATTTGTCAAAATGGGTTGAAGCGAAAGCGCTCCGCCACCAATGATGTACGAGTAGTTTGAAATATTTCTGAAATCTCTCTTCGCCAGATTTGGTGCTCCCAGTGCATTCATAAGTGATCGGGAAACCCATTTTGTAATGACAGTTTACAAAAGGTCATGCAGAAATATGGGGAGTTATCTCACCGCTCTCTCCACCGCTATCACCCACAAACAACGTGGGCAAGTGGAAGTATCAAATCAGTGGCTTGAAAAGTATCTTGAAAGGACCATAGGTGAAACCGTGCCTCTGGTACGGGGACAAACTAGATGATGCCCTATGGGCCTTTCCGCCACAGCTTACAAACAACCATCGGGTGTACTCCTTACTGCTTGTGTATGGAAAGCATGCCATCTTCGATCGAGCACGAGCACAAGCCTACTGGGCCTTTTTAAAGCAAGCAACTTCGATCCTGTAAATTTACGGAGTGATCACGGAGTGGAAAGTTTCAACTCAATGAACTTAATGAAATCGTGATCATTGCCTATGAGAACTCTTTGACTCTATAAGGCCAAAACAAAAGAGGCTCCATGACTCCAAGATCAAAAACGTGTTTTCAACATTGGTGATCGAGTCCTCCTCTTTAATTCCAGATTAAGATTTTCTAAGGAAACTAAAATCCAGTTGGAATGGCCCTTTCAACCATCAATAGTGTATTTCCATACGCACTGTTGAGCTTTCTCAAGTCAAAGGTACAAATTTCAAAGTGAATGGTCATTCGCGTCAAGCACTACTTTGGAGGAAGTACCACACTTGGTTTAGTTCCAGATCTCCAACTTTCCCTAAGGATCAATAAATCCTTGTGACTAGGGTCAAGCATCGCGACCTAAACAAGCGCTTCGTGGGAAGGAACACCATGCTTATCAGTTAGTTGTGGATTATAATTAAGTGTTTGGTTTTTTTTGTTGTTTAAGATTGTTGTCTTTTCCATTATTCGGGTTTCCATGTTAGTTGTTATTTATTGTCCAGGATTGCCGAAATTGTGAAGATCTCAGTTTTGTTCATTCATCAGAGTTTCAATCCTCAGCTTATTTGGGCCATCCAGATATCCCTAATTTATCGACTAACGTTTTATCTTTTGGCCATACCCATAATGCCTTAGGATTAATGTAATACCCTTCAAAAACATCGAGGACGGATTTCCGCTTTAGTTCTAGTTTGGGCGGGCAACCACACACCAGTATCTTAGATTTGATTGTTCCTGCAGTATTTATACAGCTAAACCCGTTTTTACACCAAAATACCAAAAAAAATGAAAAAAATAAAATTTTTTAAAAATATAATAAGTGTTTTGTCCACAGTTTTGACTTTTCTTTTTGGGTAGAATAAGAATAATTTTTGACTTGATCGGGACGTTGTTGAGCCATAGTAAGTTCCTCTAGCCAACTTTCACGAATTTCTATAGCTTTGAATTTAAAAAATTGTGTAAGGAACGAGAAAATGATAGAGTAAATATAAGTTTATGTGCGAAGCAAGATTCTTTTAATAACTTTGATGTTTTCTCTACCCGTGATTTATAATCCAACACTAATCATACGTAACTCAATTTAATTTTGAATTCAACTAAGTCAATCGATGGTTTTCGGAACAAAGCTTCTAAATTTGTAACTTGAGTTTTTCAAGCGAGATTTTGTAGTTAATTATAAGATAAATGCCAAAGAAGCGATGAATGAAATGTGAATGCAAAAAAGCATGATATTGAAATTTTGCCAATATAAAGCATGCTGTTGATATTATGGTAGCAAGTACAAGACTGTGCGTTTTGGGTATTTAAAATCCCACTCAGCTAGCAACGAGGTGGGGGTTCAAACTAAGAGTCTTTGTTCTAAGGATTTGGTTGTGTCGTGATATCTCACTTGAGAAAGGTTCTAGGTGAGGTTTCAACTAAGACACCTATCCTTAGCCATATTAGGACTAAGGGTGGGATGTGATTTCCCACTACGCTAACAAGGAGTGGGTTTTCAAACTATGAACCCGTCGTCTGGATGTGTTATCCCTGTACGTTAACCACGAGGTTAGGGGGTTAAACACTATAGCAACGCTTTCCTAGCTTTAAGAACTTATGTTTATGATGTTGAAAATGTTGACCAAAAAGTTATAAAAGGTTTATATCTCGAAATCAAGTTACGAAGTCTTAATAAGTTGTTGCTTTAATAGTCATGATTCATTTTGATTATGACTATGGAAAATAAGTTGACCTATGGTTAAAATTAAATGAATACACACATTCATCGTATATCCAAGTTGGGAGATAGTTTGAAAATTTCACAAGTCTAAGCTGAGGGCTCTTAAAATTATAAACTTATATCAACAATTGATCTTCGTTCAATTGCTTAGCTTGGAATCTTGTGAAAAAATCGAGGACGATGAATTTTCCGTCAGGACATCGTAGATCACTCTACGGGCGACTTATCATTCTATGACCCAGTATTTAATAAATTAAGAAAGTCAAACTGTTTTAAAAATGAGAAAATCCAAAAAATTAGTTAAAGTTAGTGTAATTCAGAAAATGGTAAAAAAAAAAAACGGGGTCTTAACATGTTTACTTCATAACATTGCGTGAGGAACACATACCTTGGTTTGGGGGATTTGATTGTGCTTAATTACACATATCTTTTACCTCTAATAAACGAGTTAAATGACAAAAACAGACAAAAACTGTCCAAATATATGTTTGTTTTGCATTTTGTATTGTGCAGGAAGTAGTGGATATCAACAAAAAGGACAGAAAACCAACGCCAAATGACAAAAATGAGCATGGAATGGAAATGATATGCAAATCAGGCCAAAGTCAAAATGCAAAGTCAGTGTCAATACTGAAGAATCAGACAGTCAAACCGGCGGAGACGGACTGAAGAATACTATTGGATGCAATCTTAAAACCCATCTGTGGGCCGGGAAAAACCCAATAGGTATAAACTATGAAGGACTGTAAAGACCCAAATGGGCCCTCAATCAATTTCAACAGCCACATTTGTGTGCAATTGACAAAGACTGTGAAGACTTTGAAGGCCCAATCCTAGCCCAGTTACAGCCAATCTCAGCCATTGTACACACAAAACCCACTCCTGAACCTTATTGGGCCTTAAAAAGCCCAATAACATAAGCCAAACCTAATTGGGCCCAATACACCAAACCCAAACCCAGTGGGCCCAATACAAGCCCAAAAGCCCAACAAACAAAAGCCCATTAATCCTTTTTATAAAACTTTAGGGGCTAAAATTGCCAATTTTGAAAGTTTTTTATAAAAGAAAAATGGTAAAATAAAGAGAAGGACTAAAACTGCCAAATGGCAGTTTTCTTTTTATAAATAAAACACAAGGGCCATTTTTGCAATTTGCCAAAACTTTTCCATTTCTCTTTTGTTATAAAAACGCAGGGACCAAAAGTGCCACTTTCCAAACTTCATTATAACTGAATTTCGGCCAAGAATGAAATGAAAAGAGATAGAAAGATGGAGGGCTAGTATTGCATCTTTTTCATTCTTCTCTTTTAAACTAACCAACCATAACTGTACCTCAACCCTTCCCGCCAAACCTCAAACCACCCCCTTTCCCACGGTTTCACTCCCAAACCACCTCCCTAGTACACTCACAGCTCACCCCTCACCATTTCCCACAACCCAATACCCCTATAACCCTTTCCAGTTCAACAATCACTCAACCCGAGACCCCCATCAATGGCTGAGAATGTTGTAAGGACAATGGAAGGCTAGGATTACTTGGGAAAGCTTTGTACTCTCACAGCAAGCTCATCCCAAGTCCAAGAATGCATTTTGAGCTTCTATAAAAGAGAAGAAAGCAACCCGAAAACCACACACCATATTTTACCCTGTTTTAGTTTTAATGTTTTTAATTTAAGTCTTTTTCTTTTGTATTGTTGTACTCAGTTCTACTTTAAAGAGTTTAAGTTGTAATTTGCTTTGTTTTAATCTAAAAAGTTAAGAGTTTCTTTTTATTGCTAATGTCGAAATTTTTATAAGCTTTTGATTCTGATTAAACTTGAAAAAGATGTGTTAGAACTGTTAACCATCACTGTACTAACTTTTCTAATCCATCATTTACTTAAAATCAGTTTAAAATGGATTTTTATTAGTTAAAAAGGGTGTTTGGTTTAGTCTCAAAATGGGTCATATGGAGTCTATCATGGGTTGTAACCACTCAGCCAAATTTGGCTGAGTGTGTAGGGTTTATTAAGTCTCTTTAATCACTACTTTCAGTGTTAAAATAAGTTTTTATGCCCCTTTGTATTTCTGTCAAAATTTTATAAGCCACAAAGTAGCTAAACTACTTAAGCTGTTTAAACAGCTTAAGCATATTCGTTGTGCTCCTATTTCAGTCTTATATAGCCTTTTCAAAACACCTTGTTCTTACCCTTTTTGGTTTGACCAAGACATAAGTCAAAGTTTGGCTTTGCAAATTTTTTAAGAAACCATCAATTTCAAGCCCCATATTCAGCAGTTTTAAAAAGCCCTTAAGCTCTCATACTTTGAAAATAAGCTCATTTGCATCCCTTGTTAATCTGTTTGTGGTTTGTTTTGGCTAAAAAGCTCATAAGAGCTTATTTCATAAGCCCAAAGTGCTTTAAAGCATCACTGTTTGAGTCCCTGGTGTTGGGCACCCAATTTACCCTTTTATCTAGCTTTAGTTTGTTTTAAGCTCTTGTTATTTTAGCTTTTTATGTAAGCTTATTACTAGCTTCTTTAATGTCCCCCCAAATCTTATAGCTTTTACTCACCATTTTGCTTAGCTTATTTAGGCTTTAAAAAAGTTAGGCACTTTTCTGTTTTCTTTTAAAAACTGTCATCATAGCTTATTTCCTTTCCAGCTTATTTTAGGGCTTATTCTAGATACCTTAGCTTATTTAGGGCTCCCCTCTCCTTATTAAACTGTTCCCCCTCCCCCCCCATAGATTTTAGCTTTATTATGTTAGCTTTAAACACCAAAAGAAAGAAAATAAGGCCATAAGCTTATTTAGCTTTTCAGTCCAAAAGGTTTAAGTTTCTAGCTTAATTTATTGGTATAAAAAGCATAAGTGATTTTACAAAAGTTATCCCTTGAGCTCTCTTAAACAACTTTGCTTTTATAGCTTTTTGTTAATAGCACTTTGGACCTAAGCTTGCAATCGGGGTCAACTTACAGGGAATGTTTGTGTAATTTTTTTCTTTTTTGTTACCTTTGTTAGTCCCTTTGTTAGGTTGTTGTTACCCTGTTAGTCCTTAAGTCCTTTCACTGTTAGTCCTTTAGTTATAACCACAGTTAGCCTTAGTTAGTTTTATTTAATTTAATTAATTAAATTAGGTTAAAATATAATAGATTAATTACTTTTAATTTATAAGTAAAATTTAGGGCTTTTATATTTCTAGAATTGGTAACTTTTTATTTATTTAATTTTATTTTTTCAGAATTTTATAACTTTTATTTTTTTTTGTCTTTTTTCTATTTTCTTATTTTAATTAATTGTTATCTTTAAAATTCACTAAAAATCCAAAAATTAATAAAGAAAAAATATTTTCTTTTTTATAAAATTTTCTTTTGTCATTTAGTGTCTAGGAAAAATATAAAATTTAGTATAAGCTTAATTTTTCGAATTTCTCTTAGACCCGACCCCTTTATTTTTTTATTTATTTAAACCACCAGCCTCATACACACCTATCTTTTTTACAGGGTGCGTTTTTACCGGTTTCTTTTCGTTTTACATTCACTACGACCTCGTTTTAGGTTTCTAGTTTTCTTTATTTTTCAAAATTAAGTTAATTAGATTTAATTTTGATTTTAATTTAATTATCATTTATTTTCATTATTTTTTAGTATTTAAGTTTCCCGATACCTGATTCTGTTTCCCCGTATTTAATTTTAGATTTAATTTTAGGATTTCCCAATAATTAATTATGCTTCCCGTAGTTTAAGTTCTATCCATATTAACTAATTTTGTTTCCCGTAGTTTTTAAGATCCCCATTTCCTTTGCCTGTTTCCCGTAGATTAAATTAAGTTTTATTTAATTAATTTTAGTTGTAATTATATCAGTGTTTCCATCATATATTCTTCATCATTCAATTTCTCATCAAACCAGGATTACTTTCAATTGCAGCCTCGTTGGGACATACGACGGGAATATCTTCCGGATATTTTTATCTCCCTTATCAGTGCCTCCCTCACTTTCTTTTCTTTGTTACTGTCTGCAAATTCCAGTGCTTGTTTACTTATTTCTTCACGATGTATGTTAATTTCATGAGTCAGCATTTTTGCAGCGAACCTCATCCTCATCTTTATTATATCATATCTATTTCCTTTTTCCTCTGTTGGGAATTCCAGGTTCCAATTCCTTGCATTCTCCCCGTTGTAGTTCTCTATGTGCATCATCAAGAAAATCCCACAATCTGTGTTGTTGTTCTCTATCCCTCATTTAGGCCTTAGAATTGTTGGCTTTTTGTTCAACACATCTTTAGCTCTTGGATGCTGCACTTCTTTAAGATGCATGGAAAACATGTTTTTCTGCAAGAAATAAGAACATTTTAGAGATTTTTATTTTCAATCATAGTATCATATATGATATCATACATTTAAAAATAGTTGATTATATTTTTATCATACATGATATCATATATGATATTGAGAATATCATATATGATAATATGATATCATTTATGATACTGATAATACATTATCATATATGATAATATATGATGTTAAAAATATAATCATACATATAACATCATTTAGTTGCTTACCAGAACATCGCAGACCTCCTTATATTTTGCTTCATATGTCATCAGCGTTTTCGAGTTGTCAATGATCACTGTAGTGCCCTTTAAGAAGTTGAATACTACGAGGTAGTAGTGTTCATGGGCTATAATTGGAAAGAATGCCTATATAATTAGAAATTTATTGTTGTATCAGTATTAATGCAAAATAATGTAATGTGTTTATAATAAGAGAATAGGTGTAGCAAATTTCTTACCATTTCTAGATCTTTCATTTTTTTTTCAGTTCGTCATCTTTCTTGAACTCGTTTTTCATTGTGTCAGAAAAGGCTTTGTATTGCTTCACTTCATCATACTTCTTTCCGTCTTCCTTCTTCCAGTTAAACATATCTCTTGTCTGTTTACATATAACAACATATTTTATGTTTAGCAAACATTATATATTTCTAGTTGTTTAGTTTTAAAGGTTTAAGGTACTTACAATCATCCGTGTATGGAAAAAATGCTTTGTTTTCTTTCCTTTGTTGTTCATCCCTTGTTCATGGTTCAAAACTAAGCAGTAGGTGTCAATGACATTAGATTTGATTTTCAAGGTTGGGGCTAATGTCTGCATATAATCCCAGATGGTTGCATTTCCTTCTTTTGTTTCAAAGATGAAGTCTATGCATAAAACAAATCATACATATATCATATATGATATTATGTGAAGAAATTGAAATGATAAAGAAATTAAAAGAGTAAAGGTAATTAAAACTTACAATTCACTTCCTTCCATCAAAAACAAGTAATTACAAATCATCATTTCATCTTGTACTGCGTTTCCCTTTGTAGCTGTTTTTTGTTTATGTATGGAGAAACAATAAATCTAGACGATTTTTTTGCCCTTTTTGCTGCCCTTTCTTCTACCTTGTTTGTATCCGGGGATAAATCAAAAGAGAATGATGGTGGAGTCATTTCTATAACGGACTTTCTCTTTGCTGTTTTCTTCTTTTTAATTTCTTTGTTTGCTTGATTCTCCAACTCTTCACACTGTGAGTCAGTAAACTGTGTATTCCAAAATTCATCCTCACCAATTTCATCCTTATCATCACCTTGTTTCTCCTGAACGTTGTCAACCTTGTCAGCTTTATCTTGCTTCTCCTTTTCCATTTCAACTTTTTCTTTCTCAGCATTTTCATCCTTATCAGTATCTTGTTTCTCCTGAACTGAATCATTCTTCATCTCATTGTTGTTCATCTTGTCATTGTCTTCAGTTTCATTGTCATCCTTTTCTTTATTAAGCTCTTCATTCTGATTGTCAACATCCATTTGAACTGTAAGCTCTCTGTCGTCTCCATTTATGTTTTCCTCCTTTCCATCACTTCCTCCTTCTGTTGCTTCACTTCCATTTTCTTTAGTTTCTTCACTTCCACTTTCTTCTGTTCCTTCAATTCCACTTTCTTATGTTTGTTTATCAATCTCTTCTTTGTTTGGCTCTTTCTTTTGATTGTCACTTTCTTTTTGCTTGTTTGCATCTACTGTTGGTGCTCCATCATCATCATGATTGTTGTTTTCATTATCTCTATTAGGCTCACCCTTGCTATCGTTGTCCTTAGAAGACTCATAGAGATTGAATTCATTATCATTAAACAATTCCCCGTATTGTTTGCAGAAATCAATCATCATTTGGTCGTCTTCAAAATTTTTCAATCCATTTCTCAACGTTCTAACCAGCTTTAATCTTTCGTCAGAAATTATATCAAACTTCAAAACGATTTTTTCATAATACTCCTGCGAAACAAGCACGGATTAGTTTTGATATACATATTAAGTTACATTTTATCTATCATATGTGATATGTCAAAACTATCTCATATATTATTAAAACAAATTCAGATTTTTCATAGTATCATATGTGATATATGCAGATGAATTATCATATTTGATATATCAAAACTTTTGATCAATGATTATTGCAAAAAGTTCACAGCTTTTTACCCCTTTTGTTTCTGGTTCTTTATCGTTTATCGGTGGAACATAGACATCTAATCCTCTGTACACATTCATCCCATCCTGCTCTTCTTCAGAATCAAACTCTCCATGAAATTCCAATTTTCCCAAGCATCTTGTCTCTGTCTCCATTTTATCCTTTTCTTCATTGTTGTAGTGTTCCAGCTTCTAAGTGCTGGCTGTGACGAAGAACTCGAAGGTCTGGGAAGATTGTCGAGTCCAGGTAGAGCAGCTTTATTTGTAAAGAAAAAAAAGTGTTAGATTACATTTTGTGGATATTATATTTCGCATTAGATAGAAAAATTGTTAGAAAATTTTGAATATAACTTACACATAAGAATGTGAGTGGCCCGTAGTAGAAGTTCTTTCGTGTCTTCACATCTTTCCAGTTTTTCTTACTGGTGTGCAAGCAATCAAGTATTTACCCGCACCAGTCTATGTCTGATATGTCGACATCCACAGTAATTCTTTTCAGCAATTTTGTCGAGACCCTGCTACCATTATCTAGTGTTCCTATTGTACTTTCGAATAGAGTTATGAAGTTCATTCGGAACATGAAATCAGCTTCTGTTGTATCTGATATCACTGAAGCTATTGTTGCCGGTGTTGGTTTTGGCACGCATTTAAACTATTTTTCCCACTCTTTGATGAACGGGTCGTTAGAAGGTCTTTGTTCCAGGTCTTTTAACTTCCTGCTCCCCATTGGTATACCAAGCATATCGTGTACTTTTTGTCTTGTTGCCTTTATAGATCCTTTCTCTAGCCTTAGTTCCATGCTTCTTGGGTGAAAGTGGTCAATCGCGTGGTAAGCCAGCACTGATAGAAGCTCAACTATTAGAAAGTGGATCATTCTCTCGAAGCCCATATCCTTTAAGCATTTCTTTTATGGATCTGATAAAGTCATCATAGCTTCATACATAGGTTTCGGGGATGATCGTGTCTTACAAGTTGGGTATGGTTTTTCAGCTTTTGATCCTTTTACCTTTTTAGGTTTTGTCACTTTCTTCAGTTGCTCTTCTCCCTCTGATTCACTTTCTAATCCTTTATCCATTTTATCTTTTTGTTAACTTCCTAACCTCCTCTTCTTCCTCTGATTCATTGTTTTCTCCTTATTCTATGTCATTCCGCAAAAACCAACGCACCCTTATCTCCACAACAGCCCAAACGCACCCCTAACTGTTGTTATAACTAAAACAAACGCACCCCAACTGTGTTTATGAAAACCAAACGTGCCTTTGCTCGCTGGTAAACCAAACTGGACACAACCTTTTATACCTCCAATCACACCACTCTGCTGTAGACCTTATATCCAACGCCCCTTGCTGCGTTATGTAAAAAACCACCCCGAATGGGGTTTAAAACCAGCAGCCAAACACACCTTTTTGGTGGTGGAGTCTGCGACTGTGACGTGGATAAGGTGGAGATGGTGAGGTTGGTGCGGCCTTGTGGTGATTGGTGGCTGTGATGTTATGATCGATGGATGATATAGATTGGTGGTGAGTGGGGCGTGATCTGGTGTCGGATGTCGGGGCTGTGGAAGTGAGGGATGGTGGTGGATGGAGGAGATGATGGAGGAGATATTGGTGTGGTTTAGGGTGGCCGTTCGGTGCCATTGGCTAGGAGGTGGCCGGAGGTGGGTGGCGGCGCCGGATATGGAGATGAGTGTGGAAAGAGATGGAAATGAGAGTGTAGGTTTTATAAAAAAAAATGAACCCTAATGTGTATGTGTTATATTTATATATAAAAAGTTTTAAAATGAAGTGAAAAGAGTATAATAGTTTAGGGCTAGTGTTGTAAATATAACCACAGGGACCATAAGTGTAAATTTTGGTAATTAATGGTTCGGGACTCATTCGGGCCAGTTAACGATTTATTCAAGGCACGAAAATTACGCCATTGCGTTTAAAATGATTTTTCCATGAAGTATGAATATTCACGTGACTAGTTTTCATAAACGTTTTATAAAATTTATATAAAAGTGTTTATTATTTCTTTGGTAGTCATTGGGTACTACCCGAAAGCTTTTGTCCGTAAAATAAACTTTGATTTAAACGTTCGCATTTTTAAATAAACGCTATTGAATAGAATATTAACTAATTTATTAAATATTTTTATTTAATAAAAAGTGATAATTAAATATAAATCTATTTTTCTTGGGTCTGGTACGTGTTGTGATCAAATTTTGCTTGAACGGCTTTTTACGTCATTTTCTGTTTGGTTTCGGTTTCGGCAGTAAACTGAAAATAGTTTGTCTGAAATACGTTTCACATCAAATTGCTTTTAGAGTCCGAGTCGTGAAAACGTTATTTAGCGAGTCGTTTTGATAAGTCAACTTAGGAAGAACCTATATCTTCTCGTTTTCAAGTCAAATAAATTTAAAATAATTTGTACATGAGGTATGGAATAATAAATATGATTTATTATTTAAAATATGTTCCGAAAAATTTTCCGGCCACGCGGTAATTGCTTTTATTAGACAATAAAACGTCAAAAGTCAAAAAGTCAAGTCAGACTCGAAAAGTCAAAGGTTAAAATAGTCTTTTAAAATTTCGAAAATTCTCGGATGTTACATAAGGTACTTACAATCATCCCCGTGTGGAAGAAATGCTTTGTTTTCTTTCTTTTGCTGTTCACCCCTTGCTCTTGGTTCAAAACTAAGCAATAGGTGTCAATGACATTAGATTCGATTTTTAAGGTTGGGGCTAATGTCTGCATATAATCCCGGATGGTTGCATTTCCTTCTTTTGTTTCAAAGATGAAGTCGCTGCATAAAACATCAAATTTTACATATATAATATATGAAATTATGTGAAGAAATTCAAATGATAAATAAATTGAAAGTACTTAAAGGTAACTGAAAAACTTACAATTCAACTTACATTCCATCGAAAAAATAAGTAACTACAAATCATCATTTCATCGTGTACTGTGTTTCCCTTTGTAGTTGTTTTTTTGTTTATGTATGAAGAAACAATAAATCTAGACGGTTTTTGGCTCTTTTTGTTGCCCTTTCTTCTACCTTGTTTGTATACGGCGATAAACCAAGAGAGAATGATGGTGGAGTCATTTCTTTAATGGACTTTCTCTTTGCTGTTTTTTCTATTAATTTCTTATTTGCTTGATTCTCCAAATCTTTCACACTGTGAGTTAGCTTTTAAAACTGTTTATTCCAAATTCTTCTCTACAGGTTTCATCCTTATGATCACCTTGTTTCTCCTCAACGTTGTCAACCTTAGCATTTTCAACCTTATTAGAATCTTGTTTCTCCTGAAATGAATCGTTCTTCATGTCATTGTTGTTCATCTTGTCATTGTCTTCAATTTCATTGGCATCCTTTTCTTTATTGAGCTCTTTATTCTGATTGTCAACATCCATTTGAGCTGTAACCTCTCTCTCGACTCCATTCATGTTTTCCTCCTTTCCATCACTTCCTCACTTCTATTGCCTTAACTTCATTTCTCAGTACCTTTACTTCCACTTTCTTCGGTTACCTTCCACTTCCACTTTCTTTTGTTTGTTTCAATCTTCTTCTTTGTTTTCTTTTCTTTTGATTTTCACTTTCTTTTTTCTTGTTTGCATTTGACTGTTGTGATCATATCATCCATTGGTTGTATTTGTCATTTATCTCCATCAACATCACCCTCGCTATCCTCATCATTAGAAGACTCATAGAGATTGAATTCGGCATCATTAAACGTCTGCTTGTACTCCATGTAAAAATCCAAAATTGTTTAGTCATGTTCAAACTTGGCAACCCCATCTGTTAATGTTCGAACCAACACCAATCTTTCCTCTATAATTTTATCAAACTTCTCAATTATTTTTTCATAAAACTCCTGCATAACAAGCACGCCAAATTAGTTTGATCTACATTTGATATATCTAAACTATCATATATGTAAGTTACATGTCAAAACTATCTCATATATTATTAAAACAAGTTCAGATTTTTCATAGTATAATAGGTGATATATGCAGATGAATTATCATATTTGATATATCAAATCTTTCATATATGATTTTTGCAAAAAAGTTTAGTTTTTTTACCTCTTTTGTTTCTGGTTCTTTATCGTTTATCGGTGGAACATGGACATCTAATCCTTTGTACACATTCATCCCATCCTGCTCTTCTTCAGGATCAAACTCTCCATGATGTTCCAATTTTCCCAAGCATCTTGTCTTTGTCTCTATTTTTATTCTTTTCTTCATTGTCGTAGTGTTCCAGCTTCTAAGTGCTGGCCTATGACGGAGAACTCGAAGGTCTGGGAAGATTGTCAAGTCCAAGTAGAGCAGCTTTTTTTGTAAAGAAAAAAAAGTTAGATTACATTTTGTGGATATTATATTTCGCATTAGATAGAAAAAATTGTTATAAAATTTTGAATATAACTTACACATACAAATGTGAGTGGCCCGTAGTAGAAGTTGTTTCGTGTCTTTACATCTTTCTAGTTTTTCTTACTGGTCTACAAGCAATCAAGTATGTACCCGCACCAGTCTAGGTCTGATATGTCGACATCCTCAATAATTCTTTTCAGCAATTTTGTCGACACCCTGCCACCATTATCTAGTGTTCCCATTGTACTTCCGAATAGAGTTATGAAATTCATTCTGAACATGAAATCAGCTTCTGTTGTATCTGATATCACTGAAGCTATTGCTGCCGGTGTTGGTTTTGGCACGTGTTTAAACTGTTTTTCCCACTCTTTGATGAACGGGTCGTTAGAAGGTCTTTCTTCCAGGTCTTCTAACTTCCTGCTCCCCATTGGTATTCCAAGCATGTCGTGTACTTTTTGTCTTGTTGCCTTTATAGATCCTTTCTCTAGCCTTAGTTCCATGCTTCCTGGGTGAAAGTGGTCGATCGCGTGGTAAGCCAGCGCTGATGGAAGCTCAACTATTAGAAAGTGGATCATTCTCTCGAAGCCCATATCCTTTAAGCATTTCTTTTGTGGATCTGTTAAAGTCATCATAGCTTCATACATAGGTTTCGGTGATGATCGTGTGTTACAAGTTGGGTATGGTTTTTCAGCTTTTGATCCTTTTCCCTTTTTAGGTTTTGTCACTTTCTTCAGCTGCTCGTCTCCCTCTGATTCACTTTTTAATCCTTTATCCATTTTATCTTTTGTTAACTTCCTATCCCCCTCTTCTTCCTCTGATTGATTGTTTTCTCCTTCTTCTATGTCATTCTTGCTTTGTTTTATCAGGTATGATCTTGAACTCGAAGATTCTGCTTTCTTTCTCCTTTTTTGCTTCTTCTTTGCCCCCCCCCCCCCCCCCCCCCCCCCCTTGTCCAACATGCAGCAACCTTTCATTATCACTATTGCTCCCTTCATATAAAACATCCTCCTCTGATTCCACTTGGGTTTCTTCTTATGCTTTCTTTATCTTTTTCCCTTCTTTTTTGCCTTTTGATTTTCTTCCCTTCTTTTTTGTTTCGACTATTACATCGTCACTTGATATTGATTTCACATCTTTATCATCTTCTACTTCATTTTGCTGGTCTACATTTTCAAATTCAGCCTGTCTTTTCGCGTCACCTCTTGTGAATCTTTTTGGTGATTCTTTAATTATTAGATTTTTTTTGCTTCCAGATTTTTTCATTGTCCCTTTGTAGGTGATCTTTTAACGGTTTGATTTTTTCTTCTCAGGTTCTTCAGATTCACTTCTCTCCATCTTCCTCTTCTTTTTGTGTTGTTTTTCTTCGACTGTTTTTGTGATATCTGTACAAAAAAAATATTAGTTTATATTATATCATATATGATTTAACAATTGAAATATTATCTTTTGCATGTTATGCACTTTTACATTTTATATCATGTATGATATTAAAGACTAGAATTGTACCTTTGCCATCTTCTTTCTTCTTTGATCTTTTAGCTGCGTTCAAGAATGGCAACGTTTTTATGTTTCTAAAAACTTGATCTACATTCTCTTCATTATCAGCTTGATCTTCATTGTCAGCCTCCTCTTCATTATCATCATCCTCTTAATTGTTGTCAGCATCCTCTTCATTATCAGCATTCTCTTCATTTTCAGCATCCTCTTCATTATCATCATCCTCTTCATTGTTGTCAGCATCCTCTTCATTTTCATCAGTTGGTTTCATGTTTTTGCCTGCAATCAGTTGGTTTCATGTTTTTGCCTGCAATAAAATGTTTTTTGTATTATCAGTTTTGATAATATTTTTTTGTATCTTTCTATCCGATGTTTTACATTACAATAGATATCATACGTGAAGAACCAGAACCTAGTAGTCTCATGTTTTTGATATTTTAGTTTATCTTGAAGTTCAAAACCTACTTTACAGATAAGCATATATATTTTCAGTTATCATATATGATTGTCATAATTTCATGCTATGTTTTGTTTCAGCCGCATACTTAAACACATGCATTGTGATATGTTATGTTTTTTTGAAGGTTTAGCCTTTAACTTAGCCTTCATCTTTGCCTAAGGCTTTCTCGGCGGCTTAGCCGCTTACTCAACCGCATGCATTTTGATCTGCTAAGCCTTCTAATTACACTTGTCATACAAATAACATGTTCAAAATTTCTATAAAAGCTTTAAAACCTAACTTGTATCATATATGATATATTATAAAACTTTTTTACAATTTCATATTATAATTTATCATATATGATATAATCTAACAAATCATGGTTTATTTGTTTTATTTACACTAAGTGTTATGCTTTTGCCGAAAGTACAGCCTGTGTCTTATCCTTCAGCTTTGCCGAAGGAATAGCCTGCGTCTTAGCCTGCTTTTTGTGAATTCATATCCTTTCCCTTTGGCGAAGGCATAGCCTCTGGGTTTGGCGAAGGCATAGCATTCGACTTTTCCAAAGGCATAGCCTCGGCTTTGCAGAAGGCATAGTCACTGGTTTGCCGAAGGCATAGGATGGGGCTAAGCATTCGGCAAAGGCTTAAGGCCATCATTTCATCTCTAAATCATTCATTAACAATATCATCAACTAGTCGTTTCTAATCAGTTAAAACTTATCACTACAACATCATTAAAACATCTATAAACATCTATAAACATTAGTTAATCACATTTTTCTCATTAAAATTGCAATGTATTCAACTAAAATGACTATATATTCATCAAAAAATCTATAAACAGTATTAAATGCAAAATAACAGTAAGAATTGTAGATATTGTGTGTTTTATACCTTTATCTTTGAATTTAATCATTATTTTTGCCGGTTTTTTACCCAAACCTTGTCCGGCGTCTTCTACCTCCATTTTTAGATGATTTTTGCTTAGATTTTTATGATTTTTGGTTAGATCTAGGGTTGTGTGTGTGTTTTAGTGTGTGTTTTTTGATCGGTGTAACTGTGTGAGTAGTGTGTGTTTTTGAAATGAAAAGACGGATGAATAATGAAATCGTGCGTGGGTAGTTGTGTTGTTGTAGTTTTACCAAATTACCCTTCCGTTTATTTATTTATTTATTTATTTTTAATACAAAACTTTTTTTAATCTCCACCCTTCTTTTTTTAGATGAATGGTTGAGATTGGTCCCCCAATATCTAAAAAAAATGAGAGTATGTTAAATAAGTCTCCTCTAACAAAAAAGGATTGTTTAAAGGACATAAAGAGATTATATATTTAAATTAGAAGACAAGTTTTGTTGCGCTTAGTCCCTACCCATTTGATAAATCACATTTTCTTCCCTAAAAAAACATTAAGATTAGAATTAGATTGGGACGTATCGAACACCCATTAAACATTATTGCACCTTTGTACTTATATCATGTAAAAGTTAGCTTCAACTATAACCAATCTAATATTTGGGAAGAATGATTGAATTCGGCATCGACATCCAAGCTTATACGGAGTATTTGGTTGTTAGTGTTTTGTGTTATTTTGTAACAATGTTTTATATACTTTTGATATCAACTTTAACAAAAGTATCACATTTGTAAGAATTTGGAATCATTTATTTAAAGTGATATGTTATAGGTTAAGTTACATTTATATTCGATGTTTTGAAACCCGGTTTGATCCGGTCGGTTCAATCGGTTTCGGTAAAAAAAACAGGTCAAATTAAAATGGGTTTCATATTTTCGAAACCCGGTTATACTCACCGGGTTTAAAGTGACCCGGGTCAACCTGGTTCTCGAGACCCGACCGGATTTTAATTTTTTTCGTGTTTTATACAAATATAGCAAGTTAATTATATATAATTGCGACGTAATTTTATTTTTACATGTTATATTTTTTAGTAAATAGTTTTTAGGTTTAATATATGGAATATTCATATA
>BQNB010017975.1:0-32014 GCA_026074375.1 Tanacetum coccineum
CTTTTGCCTTGGTCAAGGGCATTCGGTTAGGATCTGTATTAGGGTTGCTATATAAGTATATACTAAGAAACGAACCCTTCAACCAGAATGGTCAAGATTTGTTACAATTATGAAGCAACAACACAAGTTGGATGAAGTTTCATACCATAAGCTCTTTGACATTCTGAAATAATACCAAAAGGAAGTTAATGAACTCCGTGCTGAGAGAATGGCCAAGAATGCTAACCCATTAGCACTTGTTGCTATTGCTCAAACAATGCAAGATACTTATTATCAAACACCAAAACATCATAAATCATATGCACCAACATCCAAAGCTTCACTTCCAACCAGATCTCATGCAACTACAAGATACAGTCGGCTTCTGAAGAAGACAGTGATCCTGAACAAGCTCAGAAGGACAAAGATATGCAGAAAAATTTGGCTCTCATTGCAAAGTACTTCAAGAAACTCTACAAACCTACCAACAACAACCTCAGAACTTCCTCAAACACCAGAAACACGAATGTGGATACTACTCCAAGGTACTGGAATGACAATCTGTAGGATCCCTAGATCATTCCATGGATTAAGCACAAGATCAAAGGCACAAAAGATTAAACATTAAGAACTTTTTTTTTGAATGAAACAAAGAGAGGCTACAAACCCTTAAGATGGAAAATAATAATGAAGTAGCTAACCTAATTTTGACTAAACTAGGTGTATTTATACTAATAAGGATTTGCCTTTGAGGGCTTTCTTTTTGGGCTTTTTACATCTTGGCCCTTATACATAATAAACATTAAATAACATAGTCTTTCGAGCTAGACTTTTGTCTTGTAACTTCGAGTGACCGAAGCTTCTTTGTTTGGGTCCATTTATGTGATCCTAACAATCTCCCCCTAGATGAGGTCATGAGAAGTTCACTCGACCTTGTCTCTTTAGCTCGATGTTGATGGGGTACTTCACTTGTTGTGCTTTGGTAATTCAAACGTTAACACCTTGATCATGATCTTCAGAATTTGATGTGATGACTTGATCTTGATCTTTGACTTGTTTAAGCTTTACTTCTTTGAATTACTTTGTGATCTCCTTTCACTTAGACTTTGCCATACGCTGATCTTTAGTCTCACATGCTCATATCTGTTGGAATCTTTGAAAGCTTTGATGATGTCTCTTCTTCCAATCATTGTAACTTTTAGAATTTGAAGAAGACATTGATTCTCAGAGATTGTGCGGAAGCCTTGTATGAAAACTTTCTTGATTACTTCAGATACTGTGGTATGGATATGAGCATGTGTCTTGCATCGGAAACTTTGAGTCGTCATTCGCCATGATATAACAATTTAGTCACCAACAAAAACATTTTGTTATGTAAAATCCACTTAATGTGTTCTAGAAAACATTTTGTGAACACACAAAGGTTTTATATTTTTTTGAAGGGACCAAGTATAGACAAACTCAATCTTTCGGAGTTTTTCACAACAACCCTCTGATTCGTGAGGATCTAATGATTACAGTATGAATAACTGCACCTTGATCAATAGATTCAATAAAAGAACCATCTTGACAGGATTTTCCCGGCACGTGACAAGCTATTCCTCTAATACCTAAGTATCAGATTCCCTAATGTTCGCCGTTCTCATAGACCAGATGTCCGAAAGACAAACACACTATATGTATTTTCTGACTAATAGAAGGTAAAGAGTGAGTCAGTTACAGTTATCAATCTGCTGACTATACCGACAATTCCATTTTCCAGAGCGTTCTTTAACTTCTTAATACAATTAATACCGTAAGGAAGGCCCTGTTCAAAAAATGATTTGAAAAAACCATACGATGTGCTATAATAATTTGTTTGGGGCACAAACAAAGTTTTAAATCAGAAATGCTTATCTGATGATTTTCGAAATATATTCCCGAAAGATAGTGAAGTAGCCTTGGGAAATCCAAACTTGTACATGTACATTTATGGAAATCGCACTTCACTAGTGGGTCGCAGTCCGAAACACAGAGCAAATGAGCATACATACAATACCCTGGTGTACAACACTCTTTTCCTCAGCATTCCCATAAGAATCACTTCCACGAAGCATGAAACAAAGATTCTTTGTCATTTATTGCAATATACTTGTGTATAAACACAAACTTTTTGGACCTTACATTTTTACATATTAAGCACTTTATGCTCCCCCTACACATGTGCGACGATAATAGAAAAGATGTTTAGCACATGCATGGGATAGGAATTTATTCAATTAGAATCAATTGAGTCCATTTAATTATCCATTTACATGTTTAAGTCACATTCTCTCCCCCATCAAAAGTATTAAATTGTGAAATGGTTTTGATCTAGAATGGACTTAAATGTATCAATCTCCCCCTCAACGTATGAGGCGAGGTGAAATAAAGCAACAAATATCCAAGTGAGCAAAATTGAAAACAAGACCTTTAATGAATACCTAGACAGGAATGATACTGCAGATCTGTCTTTGAAATTTTAAACGGTTGGATCCGTGTCTTCATGCATCAGATATAATCAAGCAACAGTACGATCTTTTTGACCTGCAACAAACTGTAAGAAATACTGATTCACCCCCTCAAAACAATGACCCCTGTCAATTGTTTGAATTGATTAACCCGAACATGTTTGATAAAACAAGTTGTTTATGAGACAAATGGTTCGTGGCTTAGACAACTTCTTGTCTGTCTGAAGAATAATGCACTGAAACGTACGTAAATCTCTGGGCACATATAGACCGGGTTACAGTCTGAAAATAACTGCAAGCCATATATCTAAAAACTAAATTTTTTTTTTTATTTTTTTTTTATTTTTTATTTTTAAATATAAAGCAATAATTAGACAATGTGAAAACACTTGGTTTCCCCCGGAGAAGATTCATCCTGAGTTCCTTCAGAGTTCTAGGAGACATTTGTTTAACTCCAAGCAGTGGGAGTAGAGTTGCGAAAGCGCTCGTCTCGGTAAGGCCTTCGTAAAAATGTCAAGGCCAGTTGGTATTTAGTTCTCCCACGCAATACAACTCCGAAAACAACTTTCCTTTCAACCTGCTCTTTGATTAAGTGGTGACAGGAAATTCAAAGTGCTTGGATCGCGAGATGTTGAACCCTATTACAGCATAGAGCAATACACGTTTGATTGTTCAAAATACATCGAATTTGTTTGAACACCTTCTCAAGGCAGAAGAGAAAGAGATCAATGTAGGGTAACCCCACAGTTATGAAACGCATAGCACAAAACCAGTTAAACCAGGCCGCCCAGCTGACGCAAATCCAATAGTCTCGGAGTAGAGAACAGCACCAGAGGATTTGAGCACAACATCCTGATAGGCGATGCATTCATGCCTCTGAAGTGGAGAGGTGCAGTACTTTTTCCCTTTTCTTCTCTTTTTTGGAGGACCAGCTAACTACTCGAAGTCCAAAGAAATTAGAGCGTTAACCAGAAGTACTCTCCCGGTGTATGAACATCCTCATAGTCACATCTGCAAAAGTTTTATTCAAAGCCGGAGTCCTTACGGATACCACAGACACATGTGAATTGGATTCCTTTTAGGTACCCGAAAGATCCGCTTTAAAGCAGTAAGGTGCATTTCAGAAGGCTTAGCCTGGGTATCGTGCACACATACATACAGCAAATACTATGTCAGGTCTAGAACACATAAGAAACATGAGGAGTCCAACCATACCACGAAATCGTGTAGGATCAATGAGCTTTCCTCCCTTATCTTCATCAAGGTTGGGACGCTCCGCCATTGGAGTGTCAATGGGTGAGCATGAGTCAAAACCAAACTTTTTCAAGATTTCCTGAGCATATTTGGATTGGTATGCATAAAGATGCCTTGGAGGATTTTGAGAAATTTGTAATCCTAAAAAGAATGACATGTTGTCCCCATCATCGACAGCTGAAAGTTGATTTCATTTCAAAGCAAATATTTGCAGCTTTGGGGATTAAGTAGAAGGCAAAGATAATCATCATCTACCATATATTGTACCAGTAAGAAGATGTGTGCCTGCTTTTCTCGTATAGTGTAGATCGACCACGCCTTGTTGTAAATCCTGACGTTTATGAGAAACGCTGATACTTTGTCATACCCACGCACGTGGAGCTGAGTTTGAGTCCATAGAGAGCTTTTCTTGAAGGCGGTACACATGCGATGGATGCTCTGGGATCAACAAATCCTTTGGATGCTAACATAGACAAACTTATTCAGTTCCGCCATTGAGGAAGGCGGTTTCCACGTCCATACTGAAGATTACCATGTTCATACATCCGCGTGTGCAATGAAGAGCCCTGATATCGATCTTCTAGTCTAGCAACCGAAGGCAAATGATGTCCTCAAGAACAATACCAGCTTCCTGACGATAACCTTTCGCCACTAACCGATCTTTGATCATCAACACGTCTCATATTCATCCAACTTAGATCTTTAAAATCCATTAAGAGCGGGATGGATAAGAATAATACTGGACATGGTACAAGTAATCCATACATCGAGACTGTTCAATACCTCATAGAAATTGTTCTTCCTGCATAGCCTCAATCCCAGCACGAGTGCTCTAAGGGCTTGCTTTTAAGTCCCTTTGGTTCAACATGATTAAGAATTCATTGAAAGAAACACACATTGCGATCGGTTTCTAGTTGTTTCCTGTAGAGACGGGTCTGTCTTATCCCCAATAATGTTTTTCCCAAGGCGGGATGTGCTTGAGTTCCATTTTCTTTCTGCACATGAGGTAATTGGTTGTTGGGAGTAACATCGATATTGACAGAGTTGGAATGAGATGCTTTCTAAATCGGTTTCAGATCCCAGACATTAAGGGTGTCAAACACATTACTGTCAAATGATGAACAGTGTTTCAGTCATCACCCATCAGAATCACTAGTGTCTGTAAGGAATATTGATGAGGCAAGAGGTTTTCAGTAACTGCAAGGAGCGCCCTTCTGAATAACTGTTGTGGAAGGTGAACCATTGGCAATCTGGGGTGCCCGGGGGCATGCAGGAACAATGTAACCAGATGTTATCAGAACAACCAAGGTATCGAAACACCCTCATCATCATCAAACCTTGAAACAAATCGTGCTACCTGTTTCTCTTTGTAAGGAAGGACACAAGTTGGTTCTGGGGTTCTTATACAAGGCAGAACAGGTCTGCGTCCCTGACTGTAAAAGCAGTAAGTTTCGAGTTCTGTACTTTTTGCACAGAAGTCATTTTTGAGGAGCGAGGCCTGAACTGGTTTGAACAGACGTCATTCCTTCGAAAGTTCATCGAAGGCAAATGAACAGTTCCTGAACATACCGGTTCTTTGTTGTAGATTTCGGTACGCCTTCTTGGTGGTGCAAGCCAACAAAGATACCTATATCTGCTTTCGCCTTGAGTTTACCCCATCATCATATCATTGGTAGGAATAGCACAGTAGATCCAAACACGGGTCGGAAGTATTGAGATTAGGAGCTGCTTTCCCATTCAGGCAGTTCAATAATATCTTTTTCCGTGAAGCGTGTTAACAAGAATCGATTAAGAGTATCAACACCAGTGGCTACAAGCTTCACCCATAGGCTCAGTGGAGCTTTCGCAAAGATGACAGAGACAGCAGCTTCCATAAGAGTTCGGTTCCGACTTTCGACAACGTCGTTCGTGTGGAGACCGAGGTACGCTCGTTTCATGAAAACACTACCAACACTCTCAAACCATCTCGTCGAGTGTCTTATTCACAAAACACCGTTCCATATATCTGTTCTAACGAAGCGAACAGTTTGCATTAAGGGCTCTGTTGAGTCTACACAATAAACTTCTCAATCACTAGATGAGTTTTCATGCCTTTGATCGAAGAAATCGTACCCAAAACCAAATCTGGTATAATCATCCACTAGCACCAAAATATACTTCTTTCCCGTAGATAAACTTTTCTGTTCTCATTGGTCCGCAGAGGTCCATATGGTAAGAAGATGAGAACGTCATAAGGTGTTTTCCTACTTTAGAGTGGATGTGATGCTTTCTTACTTTTACCTAGCTTGACAAGAAGGACACAATGATGGTCCTTGGCAATATTTTCAGCATGGTAACCTCTGACAAGAATTTTTTCCCGAGCCAATTCGTTCAATGTCCCGAAATTCAGATGATTCAACCGACGATGCCATAAACCATGACTTCGTTAAGATGGCTTTGTAAGCAAACTAACAAACTGGTGAAGCTGACAGCATATCATTCATTGAGAATGGTAGTAACCGGTTGGTTGATCGGAACCTTTGAGAAGATCTACCATATCGTATTGTGGCGGATGTGCACGACAGCTGTCGTTATGCTACTTTCTAAAAAACCTCCAACAACAAAACTGTCCTACCGATAATAGTTTGGTAGCTTGAAGTCCTTCAACATAGTCGACTCGAGAGATTGATAGTGTCACCCAGTTTTATAAATCACCATACCAATGATCCTATGCAATATTCATCGTGCCAAATCTTCAACGGTACCAATAACTTTTCAACAAAGTTGATAAGACGCGCACTATCGACCGGGTCATATGTCCTTGAGCATCCAGAATCCAGATAACCATAGAACAATCGTTGAACTACCTGCGATAAAACACAAACATTCACGTGATAGGATGCCCTGAAGGGTTCCGGTTAGTTAACAAACAATAATACCAGAGAAATCCCTTTTGAACCTAGCACTGCCTGACAATCACTATTATTATGAGTAAACCTAGAGACCATATTGATTTTTTGGGGCTAGAACTAACACTCAAAACGGGGGTATGTATCTATTGGTCATATCAGTAGGCTTCCAAGATCCTAGTTAAAGGTACTTTCAAATAATGAAGAAATGCCTTCCAGTGTGGCTTCCACTGAGGATTGCTATTAGCAACAGTTTGCTAAATTGGTTTCCAGACTCTCTTAGATTGGGTTTCCCATTTCCTTTTTGGGTTGGTGTTTTTTCGACGCTTAGTCTGGTGGGGTTTAAATTTCACAAATCATCAACACATAACCAAAACAATCATATGATTAGCAAAACCCAAAGGATTTTTTCATGTAGCACACACAATTGTTCAAACTTTGAAACAGAAACAGAATGTTTAAAAGCAAATTAGAAATCAACACGAATTCTTTTTATTCAAAGTCCTATAGGTGGGCTTCTACTCTTCCTTGCATTCGCACTCTTAACCGAACCCAAGAACTATGATTCCGAGGGGCCTCCCTTAGGCACAGTTTTGCTGGCCTCCAGAAAGTGGGTTTTAACTCCACCTCCTGTAGACATAGGCACACACACGTTAGTTTGCTTCTTAGGATGCACATACTAGGTTTTTTTGAGTTGGTTTTGAGTGAAGGCTGGAAGGTATCACGAAATTACTTGCTTCTTTTTCTTTCAGGTAACGGGTTGGTTTGACCCAGATGAGCACGTTTGAGGTGGTGGAAAATACTTAGAACCTAAGTTGTACATTCCTGGAGCAAGCAATTTGGCGTGTCTCAGAGGTTGACAGGTCCACTACTTTTTTCACCACAGTCACTCTGGGCTTTCCGGCTTTTAATTCAGCAGTTAAGGCACTAAGCTTTTCAGTGTTCGCAGTACGTGAGTGAGTATTCGCCTTGCCAGTCATCATACCGTCGTTTTCCAGACTCACGTTTCTACCTTAAGCAAGGCCATCAAGCTGAATCCTAAGGGAGGTAATCAATCTTGCAGCATGAATTCGTCAGTCTCTACGGCCCTGTTGACACACCACTACTTCAGTAAAAACTACATTAAACATTCTTGTGATGTTGATCTGAGTTTCTAAATTCAGATAGTGTCATCTTTTCCTTGAAAGCTGATTTCTTAAACTTGTTAATTTCAAAATTGCATTGGAGGCACTGAAGTGTCTATACACAGTTTTATAGTTTAGAAATTTAAGTGTAACTCCATATGGTCTTTTGTATAATGAGAGTTACGTTATCAGATTCAAATACCATTTTTTTGTTTTTGAAAAAAAAAAACTTCAGCATCAAGTTCAAAGAACCTTTATGTGTTCCTTATGCCGCATGCATGATGCTAAGATCGCGACGCAACAGGCGGGCATTCGATACTACGGGGTCGAACACACACAATACTATCTGAAAGTTATGCCACAATTAGCACCGCGCAGATATCTTTTTTCTAAACACTCAGACAATAACAGATCATATTTTGATTGTAAGAGATTTTCTTCTCTAGTGGTCAGGTTTCTTGTTTTCAAACAGTGTACATTGTACTCCGCGCCTCCAGATTCATCAAAAAATCGTGTTCAAATACCCTTATCTCTTTGAAAAAGTGTTTCATTAGCAGCTTGGATGTGTAGTTTTTGAACTGTGTCGTAAAAAGTGACCAGTTGTAGTACAACAAACTGTTTTGCATAATCAAAACACGCAATACCATAAACATAATCTGGTTTTTGGTGTTGTTCTTTTTCTTATGATACCTCAAATTGAGGAAAAACAGCATAACATTTCCTAAGACATGGTCAAACTTGAACTTTGGAGTCGACTTTTACGAACAAAAATGAGGTGACAGGACTATTTTGGTTACTAGTTTGACCATAGAGCACACGTTCATTGGCAGTAAGCCAATACGCCTGTTCACCGAGACAGTTCTGTTGAGAAAAACTTAAGGCATTAAGCATGTCATAGAGAAACCTTCGGGTCTAATACATGTCCTGGTTATTCGTTCAATACTTTGTTTCTATCTAACCACATGGTGAACCAAGACCTCTTCACTATCCCATAACTAAACGGATGGTGAGTATTGATCAAAAGGTAACGCGATCAAAACAAAAACAGGGTTGAGCATCGCATTGGCCATATAACCTAGACCTGGTTACGGAACCCTAGGAAGAGCCTTGTGCAAGTCAGAGGTTTGCGGCTTTGGTTTACTTATCAAAGCATTAAGGAATAGTTTGTGTTGGCCTGGATAAATCTTTGCAACATATCTTCCGTGCAACTTTGTTAGCATTCTTTAAACAAAACCTAATTTCAATCTAGATAACTATCTGCTAGATCCCTTTTTTCCAGAAAAAATCTTTTCCTTTTCAGATTGTAAAAAATGCAATGATTTTTCTTTTTCCTGAAAGAGTAGGATTTAAGCAAATCGTTTCATTGCACAAATATCAGCGTTACGCTTGTTACGCAGAATCACTAGGGCTTGATCCTATCTAAACATTGTTTTCAAGATCAAGTTTGACCTTTCTGTGTATCTCAGAGTACGCATATATATCTTTGCATTTCATTGGAGAAAGCTCATTTTTTAAGGTCTCGACCTGCAACATTTTTCTTGGTTAACCTTAGCATGTCCCGTCTAGTTTGGGTTTGCAAGGGTTTTTTTTCAGTTAAGATAGCAATCATAGAAACTTTTACCAGATGTGTCATCAATATTTTGGGCTTCGTTGTCAAGAAGATACGATGAAAACGGGATCGCATTGTCATCAATCTCAGTCTCAGCATCAGAGGCTAAATTAGTTCTTCCTGGAGCATCTCATTGACTCAACTGATAATCCAACATTATCAAAGATTTTGATTGTCATATTGGAGAGTACCTCATTGACTGAATTGTAGGTTGCACTAGTGGATGACAATTTGGCCAAGAAATGCGACAGCAGCATATGGGCCTTGGCTCATTCCACGTTCTAGTCATAAACCTCATGATTTGGCTTGAAACATGTTTGTTGTAGTTAGTGCCTGAGTTGAACAAACGGTGCGATGCATGTCCACATCAGCGTAGGAAGCTTCACTTTCAGCATCTAACACACTCCTTTCTCTTTAGCTTCCATCAGTAAACTTTATCTTAGAAAGGCAACATGAGAGTTCCATCTTTCTCTTATGTTCTTAACACTGCCTAGCAAACACTCTATCCACCTTTCTCCTTGCAGTGTACATAACACCTTCCTTGCCTCTAGTACCTGTATTACCAACAATTACCTGGAGCTTCCACTGAAATGGATTCAGGGTAAACAATGAGACCATACATGTCACGTAGCATGAGTCCTTGAGTTGGCGGAAGTCCTGAGGCTGGTTGTTGTTGTGTGTAAACTGCTTTTTGGGAAACCCCATAAGAGACTTAGCAATCTGAGTCATAGTTGCCATCAAAGCGTCATTCATTACTGGAACTGAGCATAGGTTGAGGACTAGGAGTTGAGGGTGGATGAAGAGAGCAGTGCAGATGTGGTGTGGAGCAACAATAGGCCAGTGGATCAACAAATTCTTGTAGACATGCTCCCTAGTTTCTTGAGAGTCTTTTTGGCATGAGGCTCGTAGGCTTTGAGATGATATAGATCTGAACATAAGGTGGTGGTTTGAGATATCCATGTTCTGCTTGACATTAGTCACAAACGTACCCCAATAAACCGGAAGAAGTTGACAACTTGTGTCAAGCTGATGAGTTGGAATGTTGAGCTGAGTAATCATCATATCAATCACAAGCTTGTTGGAAACGCCAAAGTAGTCATCTGAATTGATTCTTTTCCAATAGCAACGAAAGCGTTCGTACTCAACAAACAGATCTTCCTTCCTTGTTTGATATCTAACCTGATCCTTGCATAAGCATCGCTCCACATTATCCAAACTCTCCATTTGGCAGTGCCTTGTTTGATTGAGAGTTTGTTGAAGGATTTTCCTAGGAAGACCTTGACTGAAATGAATTTCAGCTTGAGTATCAGCCATCTCAAGTTTGTATTTTCCTCTTCACTTAATTCAGAATCAAGTTCTTCCTTGGGTGTCAAGGCAGCAGCAGCAGAAACAGTAGTTGGATGGATCAGTGATTCATAGGGTGTGAGGTGTAGCGGGCCACACTGGATAGATTTCCTTATCTGCTTGCCGTTGGGGGTTTGCCTCGAATGTACCTGTGTATACGAATCTTCGCAAAGAATCCGTAAGTCACATTCAAACCATCATTGGTGGTACCGAGTATCCTGTGCCAAGCAGCATTTGTTTTCTTTCATTGGATGCCAATTATTAACGTTGTTTAAGAATGATCTAGATCCTTAAGTGAGTGATGATGTATGACTTGGTGTGAGGTTTGTGATTTACGTGGTACTTCTTTTAAAACAGTAAAATTCAGGGTTTTGAGGCCTAAAACTGACTCCGAATCGCCAAAAAATGACTGGGCGCCTTCTTGCTCGAGTAGAGAAATAGTCTTGGACCGCGTTCTGGGCCGTATTTTCCGAGCGCTGGTATAAAAATTTCAAACAATCCGACACACCTGATGTCAGAAAATTTTTTTTTTTTTTTTTTCTCAGCTTGTTCGGTAATGTGATTCGAAAAATTGCTCGTTCTGATCGTCTAGTTCTAACGTCTTCGTTCGAAGTCGTCCTCCAAATCGTTCGAATTCCGTCCTCGATTTCCAACTAATCGTTCGTATCTACCACTGTTTTCCACTCGTTCGATCGTCACTGTTTTCCACTCGTTCGATCGTCACTGTTTTCCACTCGTTCGATCGTCACTGTTTTCCACTCGTTCGATCGTCACTGTTTTCCCACAGGCGTTCGAACGTTCACTGTTTTTCCACCGTATCGATCGACAACTGTTTTCCCCTCGTTCGATCATCTTGATATCCCACTCGTATCGATTCGTACACATCGTGATCGAGTCCGAAACAGCTAGAACTCGTTCGATCCCCACGTCTTTTTTAACACTTTTCGAACCAAAACAACAAGAACAAAGGAAAAACACTAGATCGTTGATTGCTAACAAGATGGTTTGAATGATATTTATCGAGTATTAACCAAATAGCCATCTTTGTAATCAAGAATCAAAACAACAAATAATCAAAAACAAAAACCTCCTTTTTTTTTTTCGAAATCAATAAAAATAACAAACCAAATCAATACATCAATCTTGTAGGCTCTGATACCAATTGTAGGATCCCTAGATCATTCCATGGATGAAGCACAAGATCAATGACACAAAAGATTTAAACAATTATTAACTTTTTGAATGAAATTAAACAAAGAGTGCAACCAAACTCTAAAAGATGAAAAAAATAACAATGAAGTTGCATTAATGTCTAACCTAATATTGACTAAGACTAGACAATTATACTAATAAAGGATTTGCCCTTTTGAGGGCTTTCATTTGAGCTTTTTAACATCTTGGCCCTTATACATAAAAAACATTAAATAACATAGTCTCTCGAGCTAGACTATTGTCTTGTAACTTGAAGTGACCGAAGACAGCTCTTGTTTTGGTCCATTTAAGTATCCTAACATAGTACATAAATATAGGATCCTCATGAATTCTCAAAGTCTATCTAGTCCGATACAAGTGAGCTTTGTGATGAATAGAGGATGTTAGTAAAATGTATAATTAATAGTGAAAAAGGAGGGAAAAAAAAAAAAAAAATGGTCTTGAACCATTACATTTTGCAAAACAACTTTCAAAACCGATGCACATGTGTAGGGGGAAGAAAAAAGTCAAATATAAATCAAAAAGTTAAGGATATTGACAAAATTTTGTGTTATACACAAGTATCTTGAATAAATCACAAAGAATCTTTTGTTTTCATGTTTTCGTAGAAAGTTGATCTTGAGGAATGGCGAAGGAATGAGATTTGTACCACCGGGTATATTGTATGAATGGCTCATGCACTAGTCTTACGGACTGGTTGCCCACGTAGTGAAGTGGATGTCCATGACAAGTACTTGTACAAGTTTGGATATCCAGAGGCACTTCATATCTTTCGATATACTTCAAACATCATCAGAGCATTCAATTTAAACATTTGTTGTGTCCCTAAATAAATTATCATAGAGCACATCGAATGTTTTTTTCAAATCATTATTTTTGCCATTTGGCCTTCTACGGTACTTAATTGTATTAAGAAGTAAAACGCTAAACAGGAATTATACGGTATAGTCAGCAGATAGCAACTGTACTGACTCACTCTTTACCATTCTATTAGTAGAAATACTCATAGTATGTTAGTCTACGAACATCTGGTTTAGAGAACAACAAGCATACAGGAATCTGGTACCTCGGTATTGGAGGACTTAAAGGGTTTGAGCTGGAAAACCTGTCAAGAAGGTTCTTTATTGAATATATCTGATCATAGGTGCAATATTCATACTGTATGGTAATGACTCACCATGTTTCTAAAACAAAAGTTGACAACTTCCAGTAGCAAAACGGCAACTGGTAAAGAGATATCAAATCCATTTCCTTGATCTATAGTTTGCTAAAAACTATAAGGTTATCATTGCACCTTGTAATTGCAACAAAGCATTAACTAGTCCATAGCAAACGACTCATGGTAAAGACATATCAAATCCGTTGATAGCTGATAGTTTGCTAAAACTATATTGTTCATACTCAAAGAATCCGTTGAAAGACACATGCTCACACTCCAAGATTTAAAGAAATCAAGAAAGCTGAGTTTACAAAGCTTCCGCACCTCTGAATCAATGTCATCTTCAAATGTTAAAGTCATGAAGTCTAGAAGAAGAAAGATCACAAAAGCTTTCAGGATTACAACAAATATGAGCATGTCGGACCACAGTTCAGCAAATGGCAAAATGAAGAAAAGATCACATATAATTCAAGAAATTAGAGATCAAGATCAAGTTATCAAAACAAGTAATTCAAGTTCTAAAGATCAAGATCAAGTTTTAAAGATTGGATTACTACTGAAGCACAAATACATCAAGTGATAAACCGCAAAGACAACGAGCTAATATGCTATGAATTCAAATATGTACGCTACGAAGACCTCACTTAGGGGGAGATTGTTAGAAACATAATTTCACAGTCTAACAAGTGAAGCTCGGTCTTGAAGAAAATTGGCGTTTCATAGCTCGTTAGTTAGTTAATTAATTGTAATGTTTTAATGATGTAAATGGGCCAAGATGCAAAAAGCCCAGATAAAGCCCATAAAGGTCTCCTAGGCCGATCCCCTTTAGAGTATAAATACTCTATGTTTTTCTCATCTTTAGGTTAGCTAGTCAATATTCATTAGGGTTTTATTTTTGTATCTAGCCACCAAAAACATCTTTCAATTTTTCAATCAATCCTTATTTAATTTAGTCTTTTGATTCTACATATCATTGTTAAAGATTATGATTGAATGATCATGGAACCTACAATTGTAAAGAGATATCAAATCCGTTCCTAGCTGATAGTTTGCTAAAAACTATAAGGTTATCATTGCACCTTGTTATTGCAACAAAGCATTGACTAGTCCATAGCAAACGGCTCATGGTAAAGACATATCAAATCCGTTGATAGCTGATAGTTTGCTAAAAACTATATTGTTCATACTCAAAGGTTTGAAGACATCAAGAAAGCTAAGTAAATAAAGCTTCCGCACCTCTGAAATCAAAGTCTTCTTCAAAATATTAAAGATCTAAAGAATTGAAGAAGAAAGATCATAAAAGCTTTCATGATTACAGCAAGTATGAGCATGTCAGACTAAAGTTCAGCATATGGCAAAACCAAGAAAAGATTACATATACTTCAAGCAAATCAGAGATTAAGATCGAACGTTAAAGATTGGATTACTACTGAAGCACAAATACATCAAGTGAAGAACCCCAAAAGACTACGAGCTGAAGACACTGGCAGTATATGCTAGAATTTAAATAATTAGCGCTGTTGGATTCGAGGGAAAAGAATTGAAATCTACAATTAAGATGTGCATATCTTGGATCGAAACCTCTATCCTAGGGGGAGATTGTTTTAGAAACAAAGAAATTGAAGTCTAACAAAGAAGTTTCGGTCAACACGAAGTAAGAACGAAGTTTTATAGCTCGTTAGTTAATGTATTGTAATGTAAACCGGGCCCGATAAGCAAAAAGCCTGCAAAAGCCCACAAAGCCCTACATATGCTGCCCCCCTTAGAGTATATTGTTTAGCCACAAATATTGAGTTTGAACAAGGAATTTTTCATTCATTATATTAGTCCCTTCGTTCCACTTAATTAATTATATGTTGTAATATGCTAGAAAGGGTAAAACGGCTCGTTAATATAAGCTAATATTGTATGTGTATCGGGCTAAAAGCCCAAGTCAATCCCGAGCCCGACCCAAGTAAAAAGCCCACACGCCCTATTTAGATGTGTATGGGTAAATATACCATTTTTCCACAATGGAAAAAGGTGTTGATTCTCACTTTGCATTTGCTCATTTGCAAGAATTAAACCAACTCTTTTTATCTCTCTAATTCGCACCTCTCTAACTTCTCTCCAAAAATTCTTTCCATTCTCCTTTTCTATTTTTTCTTTTTCAATGGTGAAGTGAAGGACAATTGGGTACGAGTAATTGTATCAATCGCCTCGGTGTGGTTTAGTGTTTTTGTTGTGGTAACTTATTTTGAGCTTATAGGATTCGGCTTATTTCTTTTGTTTGGAGAGTTTGGCTTTTTGGTGTATTCTTTTATTTGTTTTTTTTATTGTCTCCTCATTTCAAACATTGCTCAACATTAATTTTGTTGTCTCTTTATTTCAAACCTTTGTTTCCCAACACGCTTTAACCATTTCGCATAACAGTAGATTGTGTTTTTTAGTTTGAATATAAAAAACAACTTGTTGTTTTTGTGTCTCATCATAATGTTATAAAACACTATCTTATTATCTTATCTCCTTTCTTTCTTCTTCTTCAAAATCGTTCTTGTTGTATTTTTTTTCTTTTCTTTCAATTTTTTTTCGAGGCTTATTTGGTTTAAAAGCTTATTACAAGCTTTTTGTGGTTAATTTTAGCTCGAAGCTTATAGTGGATGAAAAGAGCTTATTTCAAGCTTTTGGTTAACATTTTTGTGGTCCCAACGGTTTCATAACAAGAGACTATAAGAGACCAAGATCCACTATAATAGCAAAGAAGAAAGTTGTACGTTTTGGTTTCTTGTGAAGGACACCGAACGAGTTCACCCTTGAGAACCGATCTAGTAGTTTTCGTTAAGGAGAGCCGAACTAGTTTCTTTCATCATCAACCGAACGAGTGTAAGTTTAAAAGAGCCGAACGAGTTAACGCTTGAAAGAGCCGAACGAGTGTAATTTTGAAAGAGCCGAACGAGTGTAATCTTGAAAGAGCCGAACGAGTGCATTCTCTTGGAGCCGAACGAGTGAAAGCACTAGAACCGAACGAGTAACAATAACAAAGAACCGAACGAGTGAAAAAACTAGAACTGAACGAGCGACAATACTAAGGCAACCGAACGAAGTTCAAATTCAAAGCACCGATCTAGTATTTGTCTTACAAGAACCGAACTAGTAAAGCTAGTAGGAACCGAACGAGAACAAAAACTTAAATGTTTTAACAAATTTTCGATTTTTCGGTTTCGAGTGACGTTAAACGACGTGACTTACGACTTATATCATCGTGTTCGTGGCATCATTTCGATCAACGTGGTGTATTTAGTTTTTACCGACGATAACCGTACGCGTTTGAAAGAGCATATATACACACGTTTCATTTTTGGTAAATTTTGAAATACGAACAAGAAAGAAAAAATGGTGGGAAATTTTTTAATTATTAAACCAAAATTGGAAATGTACACATGCAGTCCCTGAACTTAAGGTGGTTTTCAAAGTTCGTCCTTTGTTTGTTTTAAAACCCTTTTTGTTAACTTAGGCTTACACCGTTAGTCCTTAATTGTTCTAATTCAGCCCGTTAGTCTCCAAAGTGAAACGTAATTGCACCGTTTATCCTTACTTGAGTTTTAATCAACCGTTACTCATCTCAAGTTGAAAGTTTATGCACCGTTCATCGTTTTAGCTCACAAATCGTTAACAAAAGTTCAAGTTCTTCAACAACAACAACGATTTCACCAACAATAATTCTATTTTTACGGTTTTCTTGATTTAGTAAAATCCCGCGAAATACTCTTGTATTTTCCGTTTAGTCAAGACTTGTAAAATACCCTAAAATAATAGTTTCCACAAAAACAACAACAATCAATTTACCTGCATTAAGATCCTTTACAAATCAATTTATTCACTTCATAATTCTTAAATCATTCATCATGACAACTCAATTTAACTTCGACAACCGACCGTCAAATGCATAACAACATATGGCAGCTGTTTAAGGGATCGTCCACCAATGCTTGCAAATAGGACATATTCACAATGGCGATCACGTTCTTAAACGATACATTGATAACAAACCAAATGGTGATGCCTTACGTAAGTGCATTCTCATAGGTCCGTACACTCCAATGATTGGTCCACAACAACAGCTTTCTTGCAACAGAGGATTCTCCACCAGTTCCAAAACAACATTCGAGACAGTATGAATATGACTCCTGACAACAAGCTCATTTTTGAATCAGAAAAAGGAAGCGATTCATTTGATATTGACTGTAATTGGGAGATGAAATATACTTAACTGTTGATAGCAATGTACAACAACTCAAGAAATGTGGAAGCCATCGAAAGGCTACAATAAGGTGAATCACTCAATATTCAAGATGTCAAACAAACATATTGGGAGATATGTCAATTCACCTCTCACGATAGAGAAAACAATTCTGAGTCTTACACAACAAGAATTCTATAAGATGATGAATGAATGATCAAAACAATTTGACAGTTGCTGCGATGCAAGTCAATGTTTTTAATTTCTTCACCATAAACAACAAAACCCGAAATGGTCAAGATTTGTCACAATTGTGAAGCAACAACACAAGTTGGATGAAGTTTCATACCATAAGCTCTTTGACATTCTGAAACAATACCAAAAGGAAGTTAATGAACTCCGTGCTGAAAGAATGGCCAAGAATGCTAACCCATTAGCACTTGTTGCTACTACTCAAACACTTCAAGACCCTTATTACCAAACATCAAAACCTCACAAATCATATGCACCAACATCAAAAGCTTCACTTCCAACCAGATCTCATGCAACTACAAGATACAAAGGCAAAGAGATAGCCAAACCAATCACACCACCATCTGAGTCAAGCTTCTGAAGAAGACAGTGATCCTGAACAAGCTTTAGAAGGATAAATAATGCCGAAAAATTTGCTTCTCAGTTGCAAAGTAAACTTCAAGAAACTCTACCAAACCTACCAACAACCAACCTCAGAACTTCCTCAAACACCAAAAACAAGAATGTGGATACTACTCCAAGGTACAAGAATGACAATCAGACTGGACCAGTTTTAGAATCAAGGGCATAAATGTGTTTGGGGATAAGGGAAACTATAGGTGGTCCAGTAGTGCAACAGTCTGGGATACAGTGTTTTAACTGTAAGGAATTTGGTCATTATGCTAAGGAATGCAGAAAGCCAAAACAGGTTAAAGACTCCACGTATCACAAGGAAAAGATGTTGCTGTGTAAACAAGCTGAGAAAGGTGTTCAACTTCAAGCAAGATAGCAATCTGACTGGCTAGCAGACACGGATCAGAGATTGAGAACAAGATTTGGCGAAAGCACATTTTACAGTTACTTGGCAAAGATTCAAGAGTTTTCTAATGCAAACTCAGGCAACAAACGCTGAGCCATTGGAACATGTACACTACGATACTGTACAAAATGTGTTTGCCAATGACATACAACATTTTGACCAATCTGAATCCATTAGTAACACATGTGTAGTGGAAACGGGTGATAGTAATGTCACTCATGACTCACCGGATATGTGTGATAATGACATTCAGGATGACCAAAATGATGTAGAATGTGATGATGAGCATGTTGCACTTGCTAATTTAATTGCAAATTTAAAGCTTGATGTCGATGAAATAAAAAGATTCAAAAGCAATTAAAGAAAGGCAAGATGCAACAACATTGACTCAACACGAATTAACTGATTGGTGAGCAAAACTATTCCTTGCTGAAACTAGTAGAACTCTAGGGAGAATCTAAAAGTATTCGGGATAGTTGCTTAGTTTTCACTTCAATAAATAAACAGACTGAGTTTGGGAGAGGTTACAAGCCTTTAATGAATCGAACATTGACTATGACAAACTTGAACGAAGGATAAATGAAACTCTAGGACTATTAGTATCATCAAAAAAAGAAATTGACATAAAAGAAATGTTTTAAAAAGTTAAGCCTATGAAATTTCTTGTTGTCAAAGAGAAACATGATGAATCGTCAACAGAGTCTTTTAACCAAGTCACATTAACGAATTGGTCTTGTCCAAGGAAAAACAAAGGTAAATAACGAATTTGAAGCTTAAGTAAGAAAAAGATATTGACAAAATGATTTCAATGGAAAACCAGTTTAAAGGTTTTTTTGAAAAAAATGTGTTTACAAAAACCGGAGTCCAAATTCAATCATCCAAACCATTCATATGTTTAGCACCCAAATTCCCACATTTAATGGAAGACCTACCTTTGCCAATCCAATATACCTCAAAAAGGCTCAAAATGAGATACCATGTTTGTATGCGATCCCACATGACCAATCTGATCCTGCACAGCAGACGCGTCCTACCCCGAAGGGAAGAGACACCACTCGTTGAAGAAGAGATTCCATCAAAATTGAATAAAGACTATAGTGAGAAACCTTTTGACTACACAAAGTTAAATAGTCTTTATGAAAATTTTAAACCCCCAACCTAGCATTATGAAATTCAGTTCGCATAGGCAAATGAAATAAGAAAGAAAATGTGGAGAAAATCATTTGTGAAAACAAAGCCAAATATTTTCAAAAACATAGATTTCTTACCAGTGTCTAAATTAATAAGCAAAAGTAGACAAGCATATAATGTCATGACAAATAACATTAATCATCTGAAAGAAATTGTCAATCAAGCATGGGTAAAACATTCAAACGACCTTCTTCATCTTCGTAACCCAACTGCGCAAGATATGGAAATCCTAGTTAAGACATGTTTGATGCCCCTTGCCCTTAAGACTCAGAATGATAGTTTCGCATTTGTACATGAACTTAAGCAAGAAATGCATGCAGATTTAAAGTACGTTGAATCTCTTGAAGATGAACTTGATGAACTTGAATCTGATAAGGCAGAATTTTCCAACATGTATGATATGCTTTTGCAAGAATGTGTGTCTAAAGATGTTATGTGTTCTTATTTGCAATCTTCATCTGATTTAGATGAGATCACTGAATTACAATGCTTATATCTTCATAAAGTCAGGGAATGTGACTGTCTTGCACAAAAGCTTTCTGAACAAACTGAATTTGTAAGTAAAGAGATTTACACTGAGCTTTTACAGAGTTTTGCTAAATTAGAAAAACACTCAATTTCTCTTGAAATCGCTTTACAAGAATGTCAAGAACAACTGAAAAATGACACAGTTTGCAAAGAAAAGGCGTCAAATGTATTTCGAAAGGAACGTGAACAATATTTTGAAATACAAGATTTGAAAGCTCAACTGCAAGACAAGAACATTGCAATAAGTGAGTTAAAGAAACTCATTGAAAAATGCAAAGGAAAATCTGTGGACACTAAGTTTGATAAACCATCTGTTGTTCGACAACCAAATGCTCAAAGGATTCCAAAACCATCAGTTTTAGGAAAACCGGCTCCTTTTTCAGACTCTCTTGAGAGAAAATATTTTGCAAAGAAAAAGTCGGTTTTAAAAACTAATGAGTCAGAGGGTTTATCAAAACCAGTCACTCCACAGAATTTGCCTCAAACAGCAAAGCAAGCTGTAAGAAACACAAATGTGATTAAACCAAGCATGTATCGAATTGCAAGTGGTACCACACAAACTAGAGCACCACAGTTGAATCAGACTTCTAGGAATACTAATCCTCACGTATCTACATCTACAGGAGTTGCTCACAAAACTATTGTTAGCAGACCACAACATAGGAGCAAACAAATGAGAGATAAGGTCGTGCCAAACACTAGTCATGTGAAGTTTAAGAAGACTAAAGTAGAAGAACACCCTAGGATTTCTAGTATTTCTAATCAAACAAAGTCTGTAACTGCGTGTAATGACAGTTTAAATTCCAGAATTTTGAATGTTAATGTTGTTTGTGCTACTTGTGGAAAATGTGTGTTTAATTAGAATCATGATGCTTGTGTTTCTAAGTTTTTGAAAGACGTGAATGCTAGAACTAAGAAGCCTAATGTAGTGCCTATTAGTACTAGAAAACCCAAAAGTCAAGCGAAAAATATGTTGCAACGCCCCATAAGAAAACAGTTGCATCAGAATCCACTATCACAAATTCAAAGAGTTACTATAGGATGTTGTATAAGAAGAATAATAAGGTATGGAAATGGTGGATAGCACAACAATGCCCATCAGCATATACATGGGTTCCTAAGACAAAATGGAAATGGGTACCTAAAGTTAGGAACGAAAATGTGACTAAGAAAGTCAGTTTTTCCATAGATAATGTATCTAGGATAACTAATGTCTTAAAACTCACAAACACTTTAGGATCCAATTTGTCATGTATTCCATCGTCCTCTAATTCTCTTACAGATTGTACAACTCATCCTATTCATTGTTGAATCTGGATGCATAAAGCACATGACGGGCAATCTATCTCTGCTGTGCAATTTTGTTGAAAAATACTTGGGTACCGTTCGTTTTATGATAAATTTGCTGCCAAATCTTTGGTTATGGAGATTTGGTTCAATGAAAATATTATGGGACCCCCCCCCCCCCCCCCCCACTCACCCCCACACAGGGTTTATACGTCGAAGGTCTCAATCATCATTCTTTTCTCGGTTTGTAATTTGTGATGCAGATTTTGGAGGTTGTATTTCAGAAAATGTACGGGTTTTTGTTAGTGGATTCTTCAGGGAAACGACTTACTAACCGGTAATCGTTGGAACTGTTCTCTATTACAATTTCTCTTCAAGAAACAATACTTCATCAACTCCAATCTGTCTATGGGCTTAAAGCATCACCATCTCAAGCCTGGTTATGGCATCGAAGACTTTCTCGCAATCTCAACTTCGACTACATTAACTTGCTTTCAGAAGGATGTTTGTGATTGGTTTCCAAACTGAATATGTCAAGGCTCATAAACTATGTTCTCTTGTGAAGTGAGTAAAGCAAAAACGAAAAGTCATTCAAGTCAAAGGACTGTTCCAAGTTCAAAAGGACGGTTAAATATTGGCTTAATATAGACTGTATGTGGTCCACATGCGGGTTGCATAGATAAATAGGAAGTGATATATTCTGGTAATTGTCGATGACTACTTCCAGATATACTTGGACAATCCTTTGTACGTTTCAAGGATGAATAACCAAAAGTTTTAAAAGACTTTCTTCACGAATCCCGCAAACTCATTCGCCCCCGATCCAAAGAGTATTCCAAGCCCTAGTAAGTTCTTTGTTCGCTCTGAAAGAGGCACTGAGTTCTTAAACAAGATTACTTAATCCATTACTTTTAAAGAATTAAGGAATTGAGCATCAAACTTATACACCCTCAACACTGAACAAGACGGCATTGTTCGAAAGACGGAAACCACACTTTGTTGAGGTGCATCGAGAACGATGCTTTCAGCTTCTAAACTTCCTTTATTCTTTTGGGCTGAAGCAATAGCAACCGCATGCTATACTCAAAACAGATCTATCATACTGGACATATCCCCAATCTTATGAGGGATAACGAATCATTTCACATCATATAATGACAGAGACAAACCTCAAATTAAACAACCCATTCACATCTTTGTTGCACTTGTTACCTAACCGAGATGGTGAGGAGAACTTGGGATTATATGAAAAGAAAAAAAGGGATCAGGGCATTTTGGTAGGGATATCCATCAAACTGACAAGAGAACAAGGTTCGATTACTTGAATCCATTCCATCCTCAGATTTGATGAGATCAAGAGATGTCCTCAGACTGTCTGTTGCTAATGACATTTCAAGCCTCGTTCCCTAACGTCACAAAGGCATGCGATTATGACATCCTGACCCTGCACCAGCACTACAAAATGTTTCTCCTTCAGAAGATACAACAGTTCCATCACAACAGGAGTTGGATATTCTTTTCGGTCCTTTGTACGATGAATTTTTCAATGATGGTACTTCTCGTGTCAACAAGTCTTCTTCTCCCACCGACAATTCTATTCAAAAAGACACACTACCTTCAACGCATATTCAACCTACATCAGAACGACAACTCCAAAAATGTTATGTGAGGAAAACATATGATACATCAAGCAGAATTTTACCAATCATTTCTGTACACGATATAAGAAAATTGCATGAGTCTTCCTCTCGCAATATGGTAATTAAATATGCATCCCTTCATTCAACCTCAAGATTCCGAAATACGATGGACAAAAGATCCACCCGTTAACTCATTGTTCGTGGCAATCCATCCAAGCCAGGGCAAAAAGATGACAACTTACAAACAGATCTGAAATGTGTATGTTCGCACTCACCATGGTTATTGTTGATAACCGAAAAAACATTAAGAACGCAATGGCTGATTTCTGAATGGAATAGAAGCTCAATGCAGGAAGAACTTCATCAATTTGACACGACTACAAGTCTGGGAACTCGGTTGACAAACCTTTTGGCAAGAAACGAATCAAGCTAACGTGGTTATTGAAAAACATAAAAGGATGAAGACCTAACAGTAAATTCGCAACAAGCACGACTTGTTAGCAAAGGGTTATGTCAGGAAGAGGGTATTGATTTCGAAAATCATTTGCTCCAGTTGCTCGCTTGAGGAGGCTGTCAGGATTTTGTCGCATATGCTGCACTACAAGTCTTTCAATTTTTCAGATAGATGGTGGAAAACGGCATTTCTTTAATGTCCATTGAAGGACGTGTTTTATGTTACACTAACCAGATGGATTCGTTGATCCTGATCATCCAGAAAAAGTTTTTACCATCTAGGAATAGCTCTATAGGGATTAAAACAAAGCTCCAAGAGACTGGTATGATGGAGAAATCTCAAAATTCCTGATTTCAAAGGTTTTACTAAAGGTATCATTGACCCGACCCTATTCACGATAAAATACAGGGAGGATATTCTACTTGTGCAAATTTATGTTGATGACATTATTTTTGGTTCCACAAACCCTAAATTTTCTAAACGATTTGAAAAATTAATGCACAGTAGATTTGAGATGTCCTTAATGGTGGAAATGAAATTCTTTTTAGGACTTTAGATCCACCAATCCCCACGCGGTATTTTTATCAATCAGGCCAAATACACTTTAGAGATTCTTTGAAACACATGGTATGGAAAAAGGACAAACGCATTGGTACCACAATGCTACGGAAACCTAAAATTGAGATGCTGACTTGAGTGGGGCAACCGATTAGACCAATACTGACTACCGTAGTAAATCGGGTCATCACGTTATCTGATATCTAGTGACAGTCCATTAGTGCAAGCATGTTTGTTATTGTGAAAGATATCAAACAAAGCTCCGACTGAAAAACACCCCTCAAAGAGGTTAAAAGAATCTTTTGATACTTAAGAGGTACCATTAACATGGGACTCTGGTATCTGAAGGGTTCTGGATTTGAACTAACAGCTTTTTCAGATGCCGATCATGCCGGTTGCGTTGAGACTCGCAAAAGCACTTCTAGAGGAATACAGTTCCTAGGTGATAAGTTAGTCAGCTGAATGTCAAAGAAGCAAGACTGTATTGCTTAAACTATGTCATCCGCAGAGGTGAATACGTGGCGTTATCTGCAGTTGTGCTCAATTATGTAATGTAGAGGATGAGGAACACAACTTTCATAGATTTAGGCTTTCAACTACATTAAATTACGTTGTATTGCGACTCTCGTCAGCTCATGCAATCTCATTGCAACCGTGCAGCACTCCCGTACTAAGCACATCTATACTCGGTATTATTTCATCAAGGAACAGGTTGAAAATGGTATAATTGAATTGTACTTTGTCAGAACTGAATACCAATTGGCTGATATGTTTACTAAATCCCTATCCGAAGATAGGTTTCAGTATCTTGTCAGGCGAATTGGATTGAGATGTTTTGTTTCTGCAGAACTGGAAGGTTCTGACAAATGAATCTGCTTGATACATCATCAAAACATCAACATGTTCATATTTTTTGAAAAAATACAGAAAATATAATATTTCAAAAAGAAATTACAAATCAAAAATCAAAATGTTTCAAAAATATTTCTTTCTGTCATGTCTCTTGGAATCGATAACATTTACGTACCTTAGACATATTGATTAATATCAACATCGGGGTGTAAATGAAGTTCGAACAGAGTTTCAAATGTTTTCAATAAATAGTCATTTTAATTTTTCTCTATGACTTGTAATCACTCTTAGTTTGCAACTCGGACAAATGCACCGAACGACAAAGGAGAGTGTAAGATAGTGCATTATCCTTAGCGTTCGAAGAGAAGTCTTTTAACATTTGGTTTTTCAAAAATTTTGAACACAATTTTCTCCAGACAATTTCTCAATGACGATTTCAAAGCTTTAAAATTGTGTGTTCAACATCCCTCCCTCATATTGTTTTACAAGACAATTATTTACATTCATGTATTTTTTTTAAATGAGTTAAAGTTTGAGAGGGGAGGAGTTTTTTTGAAAATCAATGTTTTAATGATTGTTGGATCATAGAACATTGGATCAACCTCTTATTGTATTCAACACATTATATAGGTCTTAATAACATTATGAATAATAATAACTATTAAATAGATTTGATTGTTATAGTATGATTAGGTGGTTGAGTCATAATTTTTCAGAATTCTTCGAAGACATTTAATAATCTTTTAAAATTGTGGTGCTCCAAACAATGCTAACCTTTATTTTATTATATTTTACAACTTCTGGTATTCATTGTTTTGGTGGTCCAAAACTTATGTTAAAATGAGGGGAGGGGAGCAAGTTAATGTTCCATGTAATTCATGCTAAATAACAGTTTCTCCAATTGGTATTTCAAGATCAAACTTTTATACAAAAGTATTTTTCAAAAAACTAAGTGAATTAGTATTTAAAATAAGGGGAGGAAGGAAAATATCTCAGGAAAAAGAGAAATGTATTTAAAATGTGATCTTTGAAAATAATAAGTTGATTTTATCGCCTCAAAGTGCTTGATATCTTCGAAATCGGTTTTATGGTTACGATCTCTTACCCTAAAACATTTATTTCACGGACCGTTCTGAATTCATAAGGTGGTACTAAGGTCTTATAGGTAATTTGTCCTATGATGCCAACCAAGAATGGAGGGATCTACACCTAAGGACACTCCATAGTTAGAAAGGTTTATGATAGGAGGAGATGATTTGTGTTTAAGGAATACTGCCGATAAGATTGAGCTAACAACTGGAACAATCACAAACAAGGTGTTAGATTTGACGTCTTGGTACGCATTGAAGGGGTTGAAGAATTAAAAAAGAAGATGTATGGATAAAGGGAAAGAAAGTGCCCCCACCACAACTTCGGCAGAATCCGGGTCAATAATATTGCTGTCGGAATCACAATGTTGATTGCTGATTTTGATGACGACATCATGGAACCTAGCCTAATGACATGATGCAATGCACAACCTTCCCAACCATACGGGGTTTCTACTAAATGAAACTTGCTCATTTTGTTACGAAGATCACACACGACTTCTATTTGACTTTTCACTCCGTGATTAAGTTGTATTGAACTTAGGTGACAGATCTGCTCCAGCCTTTCCGATTACTAAAACCAAAAAACGCTCTAATCGAGTCTAGAGGCCAAGACGATCATAAATAAATCTATTTAGACACATTCCTTTTACTACACTTGTTGAAACCACAATAAGTTCACAAGCTGTTAACAAGAGTCCTACGCATTATCTTTGTGATTGTGCCAGAACATCTGAGTGATACTTATGTACTCACAATGAAGATGGAAATTCTGCTTGAGCCAACATCAAACAAGCTCTTGGTATGTGACTTGCGAGATTCTATATGAATCAAACTTATGTCAATGGAAAAGAAATGGATGGCTGCGATTCAATGTGAATCCAAACTTGTTCTAGGAAATGATACTTGACGGCTTATCAGAAAAGTTAGTAACTATTGATTCACTCTTCCGTGTTGTCTGCTTCTTTTGCTCCTCTTCGTCCCTTTCCTCTTTGGATTCCTTTCTCTCTTTGGACCCTTTCTTTGAGACATTTCCAGGTAATGAGAAATAGCAAGCATGGTTAATCAAAATACATATGTGTTAGAAGATTCTAAGCTTTAGCTAGAAACTCCTGTCAATGAGATTCTTTTTTGAATCTACCTGATCAAAGGGGGATACATTTATTTATATGTAAAAACGGTCCTACATAATCGACGGACCTCCTCATCACGTTCTACTCTACCAAATCTGGATGAATGAACAAAGCCATATTCTCCTACACGCTTTATTTCTAACTGTTTTATATTCAGGATACCATAAAGTATGGCTAGGATGAGGCCTTATTCCAGCTGAAGTCGGATTCTTATCACATGCTCATGCTCAAAACACTACAAAGACATTCTTTAGCATCGAGATTCAAGAATCATGAAAGCTAAGAATTAATGACAAGACTTCCGCACAAACTACAACTGATTATACAAGAATTGCCTTCAAAGACTTTCAAGTCTTATCAAAGGAGATTATTAGCAAGCTTTCAAGATGATGCAAAGTATGAGCATATTAGTCAAGACACAAGATCGCAAGGCGGCAAAGACGATCAAGACGGAAGGATAAAGATTTAAAGATCTCGGACGAAAAGATAAAGTCAAAAGACAATGACAAAGGCTAAAGATCAAAGATCACAAAGCATGAAGGAACAAGCCTACAACGTAGACATAGACAAAGATCACAAGAGCTTAACGACAAAAGCAATCTCATTGATCTCACGAAGGAGTGTCACAATGAACTCACTTCGAGGGAGATAGTTAGCCTCAAAATATTGAGTCAAACAATGGAAGTTCGTTCATTAATTATATTAGGTCTTGGTTATTAATTAATATACATTGTAATAGGCTAGACGGGTAAACAGGCTCTTAAATGTAAGCTAACCGGTCACGTGTATCGGGCGAAAGCCCAAGTAAACCTGAGCCCGGCCCGTAGAAATACTAAAGGCAAGTAAGCCTTTTTAGTTTAGGTATAAATACACCTCTTTAAGCAAAGTGAGGAGAGTTAGTCATTTGTAATCTTCTCATTTTACAAGTAAACTTCCATTCTCTCTCACTTTCTCTCTCTACTCTCTCTCTCTACATTTCTCATCATCTTCTTCCTTAATTTCTTGTTCTTAATTATGAAGTAAAGTGATTCCTTGGTTTCGACACGGGTTCACTTCCAAGCAACACCGTTGCTAACCCGAGGGGTGACTTGAAAGCAACCACCACCCGAAGTGGTATTTCATATGATGGACCTCCGATTCCACATCCTCTTTCTCCTCTTCCTAAGGTAGTGGAACAAGAACCCGAGGTGACAAAGGATACGGTGCAACCGAGTACCGAAAACATCCAACCTCTGATAGTCCAAATTCAAGCTCCAATTGATGAGCCCGTTGTTGCTCCTAAGCCTAAACTATCTATACCTTATCCTTCACGAGCCAACAAACAAAAGCTTCGTGAAAAAGATGATATTCTAGCTTCAAAATTTGTTGAAATCTTTAGGGAATTACATTTCGAGCTTAGTTTCGTGGATGCTCTTCTTCATATGCCAAAATTTGCTTCAATGTTTAAAAGTCTCCTAAATAACAAAAAAAATTATTTGACTTAGTCAAAACATCGATGAATGAGAATTGTTCGGCGGTTATCCTAAAAAAGTTGCCCGAAACACTTGGAGACCCCGGCAAGTTTCTTAGACCATGTGATTTTCAGGGAATGGTTGAATGCTCAGCCTTGGCTGATCTTGGTGCAAGCATCAATCTTATGCCTCTTTCCGTATGGAGACAGCTTTCTCTTCCCGAACTTACCTCCACTCGAGTGACTCTCGAGCTTGTGGACCAATCAATTACTCGACCAAAAGGTGTCGCCGAATATGTCTTCGTTAAAGTGGGGAAGTTCCATTATCCAGCTGATTTCGTAGTTGTTGATTACGATGTCGATCCTCGGGTTCCTCTCATTCTCGGGAGACCTTTTCTAAGGACAGCTCGAGTGTTAATTGATGTTTACGGTGAAGAAATAACTCTTTGATTTAGTGATGAATCCATAACTTTAAAGTTGGTCAAACTTCAAGATACTCATATAATAATTCTGAATCAGTTAATCGAATCGATGTCATCGATGTTTCATGTGAGGAGTATGCTCAAGAAGTTCTTAGATTTTCAGATAATTCTACGAGTGTCAATCCCACTCCGTCTTTAGATCCTATCCTTTCTACTTCTTTCCCCTCTCTCACTCCTTTTGAAGGAGGTGACTTCATTTTGGAAGAAATCGAAGCTTGTCTTACAAATGATTCAATTCCACAGGGAATTGATGATGCCGACTTTGATTCGGAGGGAGACCTTCTTCTACTCAAGAAGTTATTAAATGATGATCCATCATCTCCTCTCCCTCCGAAGGAACCTCCTTTTGAGGAATTTAAAATGATTAAATCTTCTATTGATGATCCTCCGGAGCTCGAGCTTAAGGATTTACCGTCTCATCTTGAATATGCGTTTTTTCGAATTGGGAACCGGATATAATGCCGTCATAATTTCTAAGGAATTAAAAGATGAAGAAAAAGCCACCCTTTTAAAGGTTCTTAAGTCACACAAACAGGCCATCGCATGGAAAATCTCTGACATTAAGGGTATCGACCCTAGTTTTTGTACTCATAAGATCTTAATGGAAGACGATTTCAAACCGGCGGTTCAACATCAAAGAAGGGTAAATCCGAAAATTCATGAGGTTATCAAAAAGGAAGTTATCAAACTCCTTGATGCCAGATTGATTTACCCTATCTTCGATAGATCGTGGGTGAGCCCCGTTCATTGTGTGCCTAAAAAGGGTGGTATAACTGTTGTTGAAAATGAAGATAATGAGTTGATTCCTACGAGACTAGTTACCGAATGGCATTTCAGCTGTACAGGAGTTACCGTAAGCAGATCGCCCTCTCTGCTGCGACTTCGTAAAGATCACGTTCTGTGACATACTTCACTTTGGCCCATATGCTCGAACGTCTAGCGGGAAAATAATACTATGTTTTCTAGATGGTTGTCTCCGAATATTTCAAATACATATTGACCCGAAAGACAAGATGAAGCCACTTCAATGCCTTATGGGACGTATTGCCCCACCCCCATACCGACGTATGCCTTTTGGTTTATGTAATGCTCCGGGCACGTTCTAAAGGTGCATGATTTTCCACGATATGATCGAGGAAACAATGGAGGTCTTTATGGACAATTTCTCGGTCTTTGGGGATTATTTCTCATCATGCCTCTCCCATTTAGACAAAATGCTCAAACGGTGCGAAGACACTAATTTAGTTCTAAATTAGGAGAAATGCCATTTTATGGTAAAAGAAGACATTGTTTTAGGACATAAGATTTCAAAGTCCGGGATTGAGGTCGACAAAGCTAAAGTCGATGTTATAGCTAAACTCCCTTATCCGACTTCCGTTAAAGGCATTCAAAGTTTTTTAGGTCACGCCGGGTTCTATCGTCGATTTATTCAAGATTTTTCTAAAATAGCCCGGCCGATGACCCATCTTCTTGAAAAAGATACCCCTTTTATCTTCTCGAAAGAATGTGTTGAATCGTTTAATATACTTAAGAAGAAGTTAACCGAAGCTCCAATTTTAGTTGCCCCTGATTGGGATCTACCGTTTGAAATTATGTGTGATGCTAGTGATTACGCGGTAGGTGCAGTCTTGGGGCAATGTAAGACCAAACATTTTCAGCCTATACACTATGCTAGTAAGACCATGATGGATGCTCAAGCACATTACACTACGACTGAGAAAGAATTATTAGCCGTGGTGTATGCTTTTGAGAAATTTCGGCCTTATTTAGTCTTGTCGAAGACCATAGTGTATACGGACCACTTGGCTGTCAAATATCTTCTTGCCAAACAAGATGCTAAGCCAAGATTGCTCCGGTGGATTCTCCTACTCTTAGAATTCGATGTCATTATTCGTGATAAAAGAGGAGCGGAGAATCTCGCGGCCGACCACTTACCAAGACTTGAAAATCCCCACCAAGATGTTCTCGAGAATAAAGAAATTACCAAAACATTTCCTCTCAAGACACTTGGTATGGTTACCTTTTGTGGTGATGATAGTACCCTATGGTTTGCCGATTTTGCAAATTACCATGCGGGAAATTTTGTGATTAAAGAGATGTCGTCCCAACAAAAGAACAAGTTTTTCAAGGATGTTAAGCACTACTTTTGGGACGACCCCTATTTGTTCAAGATTTGTGCGGATCAAGTGATCCGGCGGTGTGTTTATGGCCAAGAAGCTATTGATATCCTCACAGCTTGCTATAATGGGCCCACCGGGGGACATTATGGTGCTAACTACACCGCCAAGAAAGTTTTTGACTCAGGATTCTTTTGGCCTACCATTTACCGCGATGCCCATGACTTGGTCACCCATTGTGACGCTTGTCAACGTCAGTAAAAATCTCACAACGGGATGAAATGCCTCAAAACGCAATTTAAATTTATGAGATTTTTGACGTTTAGGGCATCGACTTCATGGGCCCGTTTCCGTCTTCATGAGGGAACAAGTATATACTCGTGGCCGTCGATTATTTGTAAAAATGGGTTGAAGGGAAAGCGCTCCCCACCAATGACGCCCGAGTGGTTTGCAAAATTTTAAAATCTCTCTTCGCCCGATTTGGGACCCCTCGTGCTATCATTAGTGATCGTGGTACCTATTTTTGCAATGACCAGTTTGCAAAGGTCATGCTTAAATACGGAGTTACTCACTGTCTCTCCACCGCGTATCACCCACAAACAAGTGGGCAAGTGGAGGTTTCAAATCGTGGTTTGAAACGCATTCTAGAAAGGATCGTAGGCGAACACCGTGCTTCGTGGTCCGATAAGTTAGATGACACCTTGTGGGCCTTCTGTACCGCATTTATGAATGAATTAAATGAACTTCGTGATTAGGCCTATGAGAACTCTTTGATCTACAAAGAGAAAACAAAGAGGATCCATGACTCCAAGATCAAGAACCGTGTTTTTAACGTTGGTGATCGAGTCCTCCTCTTTAACTCTCGATTAAAGATCTTCTCGGGCAAGCTTAAGACCCGCTGGACTG
>BQNB010017975.1:33439-66274 GCA_026074375.1 Tanacetum coccineum
ATTGTTGGTATATGTTAACGCTTCGGTGTCATGAGCTTAGACAATAGTAATGCAATTTATATGACTTTGTATCTGTTATATTGTCATATGTGGATGAAATCTTGTGATTCATAAACACTACATTTTCTGCTTAGACAAACCTATGAACTCACCAGCTTTATGTTGACACTTTAGCAATGTTTTCTCAGGTGTTAAGAACGAAGATGCTATATGAAGTCTCATGCATTACTGTCATTTCCCGTTATTTGAAGATCACTTGTACTATTTAAAAACGATGTTGTATCGTCTATTTTTTTTATGCTTCCGCTGAATGTTTAAACAATTTATTATTTCCTAATTCAAGTGATCAATCTTCTTAAAACGTCTCATATAGAGGTCGTTTTGTATTTCTTAGAAGCATGATAATCATGAAGTCACACTCCCTTGGTTGCCATAATACTCTGATATTTTGGGGGTGTGACAGATGAGCTAAATATGTATTAAAAAAATATTATTATGCTGTATGAACATTCTCAAGACGTTGTGCCTGTTTAGTTTAGCTGAACTTTTTGATTCACAGTATAACTTGTTTGAAACTAAAAAGCAAATCGACTTGCTAATGGTCAAATAACTTGACAATCAACATGGAAAAACTTAGACATAAACATCTTTAGTTGCTGTTATGCACGCATTATTTCTGTTCTAAAATGATGCAAACAGACGTGTAACATATTTAACTCTGTGTGCCACAAATGAAGTTCCGTTCATGCTAAAAGCCTTAAGTTATCGGCATCACACCAACAGGTTCAAGTCATTCTTAAGTTTGATATGAGGCGTAACACTTTGATCAGCACCTTGAGTGGAACAAACAGAATAGCGAGGGATGCAAGAAGCCACTTGTTTGTTCCTTCAATGAAGCAGAGAAATGATATTTGTTCATTCTATTGCCATGTAAAGACATTTTCTGTAGGAGTGACGGCTTAACAGTGCAACTTTCACAAATCTAAAGATATGTGAGTTGGATTCTAATAGCACAAAACAGTTCACGCCGATACAATGGGCATGGGGTAAAGGTATGGCACAATATAGGTTAAGAGACGGCTTCATGAATAATACGGCCGGAAGCAATTTTGATTTCTTGAAAACATCACATTCACTAATGAAAGATCTATAAATAAATAAACAAGAGACGAGGAGTTTTTTAGTTGTACTTAGTGATTATAAATGTCGGATTTTAAAAATGGTAAACAAGGCGATTAAGACATCAGTGGTGGTGCACGCTCACTCCATGTTAGCATCACATTATCCTCTCATTACCTTTGTTCCCGTAATGGCTACGACATTCCTTTCCATTTACAGAACAATACAAACATACTCAGCAACGCAAAATAAAACATCCTAACCATTGCTGATTTACTCAATTCTTAATTACTCGACCACTTGATGTCTGTGTAATGATAGAAAATAAATCTGGACTCAACTCATGTAAACTCGGACCCATTTAGACAATTAGACCTATGTTTTGAGAAAACCTATTAAGACTCGAGCACGTTAAGAACCAAACTCATCTAGACCCGTGACCCGACCCATTTACCGCCTCTAATTTTATGTATAGTTTGTAGATGCATAAAATTACTTATCTTTATTACTCTAATTGTGTGTTCATTTCGTATTGCTATTTTGAGATGTTTCAAATAAGTTCACTTAATCTTTCGACCAGTGAAACTAAACTTTAGTGGGTAGAAATGATATGAGATTGATTTAAAACAGGGTTCTAAAAGGCACGTCATGATGCCGCTAAGGCCTCGCAAATGCTTGAGGCGTGACCTCCACGCAACACAATAGACCAAGGCGTAGACTTAAGGCGTGACGTGGGATGAGAAGTGAAAAAACGTGATAAGGTGCGATAAGCTAGGCATGATGCGTGAAGGCTTTTTTGAATTCAGTTTCGATAAAAATCGTTTTTGTATAGAAATAAAAAAGATTACATATAAAGATAGTTGATTGACTTTATTCCTTATGCATGACACATTTTTTAAACACGATATATTTTGAAATATGATTTAAATATATAAATAAATAAATATTTTCATATTATGTGCCGCTTTAAGTCACTTCTTAAAAAACGTCATGACTCGTCATGGCTCCTAAGGCGTGAGGCTTAGCCGTGCCGTCACGCCACGCCTCACGTTATTTATAACCTTGATTTAAAGTGTAGTTAGTATGGTTTATTAAAATTGTGTGCATTTTAAAAGTGTATACCACGTGAAAGAAAAAAAAGTACTATTTTTAAATTAACCGGGATAGAAAATCCAATTGAATATCTAAGCCGGAGTGAACTGGCGAAATCGTCCTTTTAGTATGTTTGATTTGCAATCACATTCCTTATCTTTTATAAAGTCCAAGTGTCGTCTCTGTCTCTATGAGAAACATTTGATGCAATTGAAATGACCAAAATGCTCTTGCCTTCAATGAGACTTTTTTATTCATTTCACTTTGTGACACATCTAGTCTCCTACAAGAACGACATATGCACTTTTGAAAAGGTAGGGACCGCGCCTATAATTTGACATGCCACAGGGACTATTTTCGCAATTAACCCAAAAAATACTCCCTTTCGTCTTATAATTTATACACGTTTTTTTTTCTTCTCAAATTGATTATTCATTACTTCTGTTGTTGATGTGGTGAAAATAACGAGATACCAAATTGGATCTGTTGATTTCAATGAATACCAGAAACAATCTTTCAACTATCGTTGATTCAAACGAATACCAATAATCTGGAAAACTCCAACAATCGTTGATTCAAACGAATACCTATTATTAAGAGAATCTTAGCAAATAACCAAGAACAAAGCAAAGCTTTTATTATTAAAACTCAAAGATATATATTCAATACAAAGAAAAGACCATATATATATAAAGGACAAGTAGAATCAGCCTAAAAAGATTGAATATTACTTTCCTATTTCTAAACGCATAATTGATTAAGAATATAGTTTTCTAATCAAAGTTTATTTTCAAAAGAAAATACTAAAATAAGAAAAGGAAAGTCAATGTGTCTGCATACAACTGCATCAGTTGTTAGAGATTGTTATGCGTTTTTAAAGTAATGAGATGAATAGAGTGACAAATGTATGTGAAGCATAGTTGAATTAATGTTTTCTACTGTAATTTGTTTTAGTACTATCTGATTATGCGTATGTGTGTAAGCTCAAAGTGGAGTAATATAAAATGAAAAGGATGAAAAATAAAGGATTTGTCAAATGTATTTTTTTTCATTTACAATTAGTGAGCTAACAGCTGATATAATGAAATATCATACAATTTTTAATTTAACATATATCTTACTTGAACTTATCTCTATGCTACTAATGTAAGTAAACTTAAAAATAAATATCGTACTGAGTCATAAAAATGCAAATTCCCCTAACATGTCTCTAAGCCTATAACACCAACAATGATTTACCCGTAGTAAGTAACTAAATTTGTGATATAATGAAATACAGGCTCACAAACGACACAATCATCTGCCTTTTTTTTAATATCTTATTTGTTTCTTTTCTTTTTTAAAAGAAAAGTAAAAGCAAAATAAAGTACAAGTAAAGTAAAGTACAAGCAAGATAAAGTAAAAGCAAAAGTTAAAAATACTGAATGAATGTTGATATATGTTGAATAAATGACAAAAGAGACCGAGCACATATTCTTACCTTATAGACACAACTAAGAATCTCTAGCTTTATACTAAACTAACATAGTCGAAACTCCACAAACATGTATCTCAAATCATATGATAAATTGAATTGAGTAAAAATACTTTTATTTTAAAAAATGGATGAGAAACAATATAATTACACAGAAATGTAGAAATGCATCAACTTAAATTCTATGTATTCATAATCTTTTAAATATACTTTCGAGATAAAAATTAGATAGATATACATATATTACATGCACTTCATTAAGTTAGGTGAATCCTATATATTTTTGATCCTATGCGGGTCAAATATGTTGCTAGTACCACTTTGTATCGTTTTCACTTTAATATCAATTTATAAACGAATAAAAATTATATTTTAATGAATAAAGATGCATCTAGTCCAAGTTGATACACCTCAAATAATATGTAGTTATACTTACTTTTTATTTTTCTTATATTAGATTATTTTCTCACTTGATTGATATCATGAGTAAAGTAGCTTAATTGAAAATAAAATTTTAAGAGAATACAGTCAAAGGTTCAAAGTTAAAGAAAGGTCTTTGCCTCATAGCTCATGATTTCATATAATTTATGTTGTACCCAACTCTAGTTTCCATCTTCTTTAGTGGTCAGTTGTCCATTATTTTCCAAATTCTTTCAACTCTTTTCATTTTTCCTCAAGTCACACATATGGAGTCCAACTTCACATTTGAAAATGTAATCACGTCGATACAACATGAGCATCCGCTTCATCTTATAGATTTGCAGCCATGTTATCCCGACTATGTAGAATTTAGTGATGACGAGGAGGAGGATAAGGTTATAAAATGGGATTTTAATAGTCCGTGTAATCAGTGTGGCAAAGATATTAACGTGTATCATGTTGGAACTTTATTATAAGCTTAGCAAGTTTTCATATATTAAAACATAATGTACAAGTGGTCTATGCTGAGACACATGGTACAATAAGAGAAGCTCATAGTACAAGTTGTTGTTGCAACAACAACTAATAGATTTGTGTGTGAAATTGAAATAGTCAATGAGAAAAAGAAGGATAATGTGGTGATTTGGAGGGCGCATTCGTATGCAACCATTAGTCCATACTCCTAACTTTTTGGGCATGACCAAAGATCATGGGAAGTTCCTATGCGGTGACTTCAACTATATAATTGAAGGTAATCTGTGGCCTTGATGTAGACTAAAAAACAAGATAACAAATTGGATATGTTGATTCTACGAATACCAGAAATAATTCTTCCAACAATCGTTGATTCAAAAGAATACCGATAACCAGGAAAACTCCAACAATCATTGATTTAAACGAATACCGATTATTAAGAGAATCTTAGCAAAATCGCCAAGAATAAATTGATTAAAGCAAAGCTTTATTATCAATATTAAAATATAAAATCATATCCTACACCAAATCCTTGCACCTCCTTTTATAGGAGAAGGAGTGCTTACATGTTTGCCTTCTAGGGCGATATGAGATATAAGATAAATATAAACAAAACTACGAAACTACAAAAACTACAAAACCACGAAACACGACATATGGTGAAGGCATAATTGCATCATTCTCCCCCACTTGAAAAAACTCGTCCTCGAGTTTGCCTCACTCGTCATTTGTACTCGTAGCATTCAAATTTGTATCCCTTGCATCAAAATCCCTTTCTTTATAATGAATCGACCTCGAACCTTAATCAACTTAAAACCAAACTTATCATCCACGGGTGGAACTTTCAAATACTATTCTTGATATTTTTTTTGCATATCAAAATACTAACCTCGACCAAATTGCCCTTTTGCAAAAAAATTAACTCATGAGGGTTTGAATCTAAGGTTTTTGAAAAATCAACACTTACAGTTTAGATCTTTGAAGAGAAAAGATCATTAGCCACAACTACAACGTCTTCCATGTTGTTTTCTTCCTTACCAAATCCTCTTTCCCTAATAAATCCTTCTTCATGCTCAATGACATCTTCAATATCGGTATCATAAACTGGCATCGATTCTTCTTCTACACCCAATACAACACCCGAAAATGACACATTAGTTTCATCCTTTTGAAAATTTGGATAATTGTCAATAAATCCTTCTTCCTCCTCAATGACATCTTCATATTGATCAACATCAAATACTGGGGCTTCTTCATAATCGTCATCAGACACACCATCATCTTCCCATTCCTTATGTTCAACAAACAAAGATGAACCGTCACCCTTAAAGAACGGATTTTCTGACTCTTCGCCTTTACTTCTCCTTGGAGGTATCTTAATCAGGAACTTCGGCTCTGATACCAACTGATGTGGTGAAAATAACGAGATAATAAACATTGAATATGTTCATTCTACGAATACAAGAAACAATTCTTTCAACTATCGTTGATACAACAAGATACGACATGAGCATCCGCTTTATCTTGTAAATTTGCAGCCATGTTATCCCGACTACCGAGAATTTAGTGATGACGAGGAGGAGGATAAGGTTATAAAATGGGATTTTAATAGTCCGTAATCAGTATGGCAAAGATATTAACATGTATCATGTTGGAACTTTATTATAAGCTTGGCAAGTTTTCATATATTAAAATATAATGTACAAGTGGTCTATGTTGAGACACATGGTACAATAAGAGAAGCTCATAGTACAAATTATTGTTGCAACAACAACTAATAGATTTGTGTGTGAAATTGAAATAGTCAATGAGAAAAAGAAGGATAATGTGGTGATTTGGAGGGCGCATTCGTATGCAACCATTAGTCCATACTCCTAACTTTTTGGGCATGACCAAAGATCATGGGAAGTTCCTATGCGGTGACTTCAACTATATAATTGAAGGTAATATGTGGCCTTGATGTAGACTAAAAAACAAGATAACAAATTGGATCTGTTGATTCTACGAATACCAGAAACAATACTTCCAACTATCGTTGATTCAAAAGAATATTGATAACCAGGAAAACTCCAACAATCATTGATTTAAACGAATACCGATTATTAAGAGAATCTTAGCAAAATCGCCAAGAATAGATTGTTTAAAGCAAAGCTTTATTATCAATATTAAAATATAAAACCAAATCCTACACTAAATCCTTGCACCTCCTTTTATAGGAGAAGGAGTGCTTACATGTTTGCCTTCTAGGGCGATATGATATATAAGATAAATATAAACAAAACTACGAAACTACAAAAACAAAAAAACCACGAAACACGACATATGGTGAAGGCATAATTGCATCATTCTCCCCCACTTGAAAAAACTCGTCCTCGAGTTTGCCTCACTCGTCCTTTGTACTTGTAGCATTCAAATTTGTATCCCTTGCATCAAAATCCCTTTCTTTATAATGACTCGACCTCGAACCTTAATCGACTTAAAACCAAACTTATCATCCACGGGTGGAACTTTCAAATACTATTCTTGATATTTTTTTTGCATATCAAAATACTAACCTCGACCAAATTGCCCTTTTGCAAAAAAATTAACTCATGAGGGTTTGAATCTAAGATTTTTGAAAAATCAACACTTACAGTTTGGATCTTTGAAGAGAAAAGATCATTAGCCACAACTACAACGTCTTTCATGTTGTTTTCTTCCTCACAAAATCCTCTTTCCCTAACAAATCCTTCTTCATCCTCAATGACATCTTCAATATCGGTATCATAAACTGGCATCGATTCTTCTTCTACACCCAATACAACACCCGAAAATGACACATTAGTTTCATCCTTTTGAAAATTTAGATAATTGTCAATAAATCCTTCTTCCTCCTTAATGACATCTTTATATTGATCAACATCAAATACTAGGGCTTCTTCATAATCGTCATCAGACACACCATCATCTTCCCATTCCTTATGTTCAACAAACAAAGATGAACCGTCACCCTTAAAGAACGGATTTTCTGACTCTTCACCTTTACTTCTCCGACTGTTAATCCCCACGTCTTCTTGGATTCATCATGTCAATCATTCGATCAATAAATTGATCAACGAACTGATCAAATCCCTCATCCATTCTTACAATAATACGTTGCTCAAGTTCTTGTTCGTAGATATCATTAATATCTCTATTTCTCCTTGCAGGCATCTTAATCAGGAACTTCGGCTCTGATACCAACTGATGTGGTGAAAATAATGAGATAATAAAAATTGAATATGTTCATTCTACGAATACAAGAAACAATTCTTTCAACTATCGTTGATACAACATGATACAACATGAGCATCCGCTTTATCTTGTAGATTTGCAGCCATGTTATCCCGACTACCGAGAATTTAGTGATGACGAGGAGGAGGATAAGGTTATAAAATGGGATTTTAATAGTCCGTGTAATCAGTATGGCAAAGATATTAACGTGTATCATGTTGGAACTTTATTATAAGCTTGGCAAGTTTTCATATATTTAAACATAATGTACAAGTGGTCTATGCTGAGTCGCATGGTACAATAAGAGTAGCTCATGGTACAAGTGATTTGTGTGTGAAATTGAAATAGTCAATGAGAAAAAGAATGATAATGTGGTGATTTGAAGGGCGCATTCGTATGCAACCATTAGTCCATACTCCTAACTTTTTGGGCATGACCAAAGATCATGGGAAGTTCCTATGCGGTGACTTCAACTATATAATTGAAGGTAATCTGTGGCCTTGATGTAGACTAAAAAACAAGATAACAAATTGGATCTGTTGATTCTACGAATACCATAAATAATTCTTCCAACTATCGTTGATTCAAAAGAATACCGATAACCAGGAAAACTTCAACAATCATTGATTTAAACGAATATCGATTATTAAGAGAATCTTAGCAAAATCGCCAAGAATAGATTAATTAAAGCAAAGCTTTATTATCAATATTAAAATATAAAACCATATCCTACACCAAATCATTGCACCTCCTTTTATAGGAGAATGATTGCTTACATGTTTGCCTTCTAGGGCGATATGAGATATAAGATCAATATTTTATAATGGGTTTATTTTTTCGGTCTCATGTTTAATAGTTTGTTTTTTTATATGGGCTTATGTGTTGGGCCTCATGTCACGGGTATTTTTGTATTTTTTTTTCCTATTTTGTGCCGAGCAATTTTTTTTATATTGGGTTTATTTTTTCGGTCTCATGTTTAATAGTTTTTTTATATGGGCTTATGTGTTGGGCCTCATGTCGCGGATATTTTTTTATTTAAATAAATCAGTTTGTATTTTTTTTTCCTATTTTATGCCGAGCAATTTTTTTTTATATTAACTATAAAAAAAAGGGCCGGCCCAAACTGGGAGCCCAATGGGCCGGGTACTGTAGCGAGCCACATAAAACGATGTCGTTTTATGCGGCAAGACATTACATCTATCTCATCTCACTTTTATGGAAAAACAGGCAAGTAATAATGGTATTCAAGCTGTGCTTCAGTCACCCAGTCATTTCAAATTTTCAATCATCTTATAAACCAATCAATGAGCTTTTTGTACGAAATGTTGAATGCAAAGTTTTGTACAACCAAATTCCGAAACCCAAAACTGAAAAAACAAAAAGAAAATGACCTTAAACATTGCCCGTGATTTTACGAGCCTTGTTTATAGGTGACCATTTAAAACCCAACTAAAGAAAAACAAGCGGGCTTAGTTTATAATTTGTTCCAAGTTCCCAACCCGATCAGACGTAAATATCTCATTTTTCCAAGAAATTCTTCATTTGAAATGTAAAATATTGAAAATCCGTTTAGTCGCATTTTGTTTCAACATTTTTCAAAAAAAGTGAAAGTCTCATTCTCACTTTTTTTCGACATTTTAAGATAAATATTGAAAACCCCATTATATCATTTTCACATTTTTCATTCTTATTTCTTCTCAATAAAAAAAATCTATAAAAAAATCAAATATACATAATTTTAACTCTAATCTCTCGTGCCATCCTTCGGTGTTCATTCTTATGGCCGTTTATAATTATTTTTAATTTTTTTTGTTTATACATATTCATACGTTTTTATCCGTTTTTATACGTTTTTGTAAGTGTTTATACATTTGCATCCGTCTTTATACATTTGCATCCGTTTTTATCCATATTTATTCGTTATCGTCCGTTATTATATGTTTTCATCCGTTTTTGAAATTTTTCGTCCGTTTTTGTACGTTTTCGTCCGTTTTTTTTATTGTTAAGGCTTTCGTCCGTTTTTTTACATTTTTTAACGCTTTCGTTCATTTTTTAACGGTCTATCGATTTTGACCGTTTTCGATCGATTTCGACCGTTTTGACCGACTTTGACGGATTTCGATCGTTTTCGTTCGTTTTCGACCGATTTCAAACGTTTTCGATTGATTTCGTCCAATTTTGATCGTTTTCGAGCAATTTCGGTTGATTTCGACCGTTTCGACCATTTTTATCCGTTTTCAACCGTTTTTATACGTCGTCGTACGCTTTTATACATTTTAATAAAAGGTACTAAAATGTGTAAAAACGTATAAACATATGAAAACGTTCAAAATTGTATCTAAACATACAAAAACATAGAAAACGTACAAAAATGGATGAAAACGTACAAAAACAGACGAAAACATCGAAACGGTCGAGTACGGTCGAAAACGGGCGAAATGGTCGAAATCGGACAAAATCGATCGAAAATGGTCAAAATCGGACGAAAATAGTCAAAAACGTTTAAAAACGTACAAAAATGGACGAAAACGTATAAAAACGTTAAAAACGGATGAAAACGTAAAAAAAAGTATAAAACGTATAAAAATGGATGAAAACGAATGAAAACTTATAAAAAAAACTTTTGATCTGATAGACCCGTCTAATCCCCTTGGGCGACCCACCTATAATTTTAAGTGAGACCAGTCTAGACCCGTTGAGAGACCCAAATGGACCCATCTATAATATCAAGGGAGAAAAGCTAGACCCAACTAGACCCATCTATAAATATTAAGGGAGACCCAACTAGACTCATACCTTAAAAATATTTACCCAACTAAACAAAAATGTAATCGATGAGTCTCAAATTGCCACCTATAATAAAACCGATAAAAACAGATAAAAACAAATGAAAGCGGATGAAACTGTATAAAAACGGATAAGTATAAAAATGGATGAAAACATATAAAAAGGTATAAGAAGGAATAAAACGGATGAAAACGTATAAAAACGGATAAAACGGATCAAAATGTATAAAAACGTAAAACAACGGTATAAAACATATGAAAATGTACAAAGAGCCAATATGAAAAAAAACGTTGTATATGAAAAGAAAAATGCTTGAAAATAGTTTCATTTAAACATATTTTTATTTTATGAAAAAGGAAAAATATAAATCCATCTAAACGGGTTTCAAAATTCTCAACTCTTTTCTAAAGAAGGAAAATCATTCCCTTCTCTAGGAAATTAGAAACGAAAAAACAGGAAATTTTTTCACCAACTAAACGGCCCCTAAAGTATTTCAAAAAAAGAAAGAATTATAAATCACTTGTGTAATTGTGGACTTAAAACTCGTCGATTATAGTGCACTCGGGCTTATCTACGCAATCCGTTTGCCCATTAAATTTTGTGATTTTTATTGATTTCAGAGTTGCACTGTCGAAACAAGAAATGTAATAGTAAGTTATTATTGGATTCATGATTATAAAGATTAACGATGATACTAGCCGAGATCTAGATTCCTATATTTAAAACTCAACTAGGGCAGAATCACTAAATATTGGTTTGGTATTCTGATTGGTATCATTGTTATGGGAATGTAGCATATTGCAAGTAGTTTCATGTAATAGAAGATGAGGAGCAATATGCATTATTTGGTTTCTGTCTGTGTCATTAAGGAGAGAAATGTAGTCTTTTGTTATATGCTACATCCTTATGCTTTGGATGATAGAATAGGATGCTCACTAGGTTCTAATTTTCTTATGTTTAGTATGGTTGTGTAGAATGCTACTTAGAGTGTAGGGTGTGGTGGCTTAAGCCACAAAACAAAACAGGCCCCACAGGCTGTCACATCAGCTTTTCACTCCCACTTAAAAATACTCCTTTACTCATAACGCACCTTCACCTCTTCATTTGGGCCTCACCACTAACCATTTTTTTTTCTTTTCAATTTTTTTCACACAAACATAATTTATTTCATAAAATTAAAAATACAATACGGAATTTATAGGGTAAATTGGAATACTAGCCGTTGGATTTAAAATTTGAAAATATAACACATATACTAGCCGTTGGAACAGTACTTGTTTTATTTCAAATTTGAAAATTACAATACGGAATTTAAAAATACAATACAGAATTTAAAAATTACAATAATATAAAAAAACATTACATAAAAATTTTAAGCTAATGAAATCGTATCCTTACGGAAAACCTTAACCACATTTTTCTTTGTAATGTTAAGGTAATGCTCTGATGGTCTAGGAGTAAAAACAGAGACCTTAGCAAGTATCATAGCAGCTCCTACATTAATATCCTTTCTATAAGTACCCACATCAAGGACTTTGTAATGTACTGTTCCACGTACAGTACCTGAGAGATCTTTCATAGTTACATTTAGATAGCCAAGAGCATTCGGAGAACAAGTCTTGACTGTTACAACAACTTGTGCAAGTTTTCCCTTTTCGAGAAAGTTGTCGATGTCTCCCAAACATCCAGTTACAGTGCCACCAGTAGAAAGCACATAGTTAGTGGCGCTAATCCACGCCCCACTGTTAAAATCATAATCCTCACCCACACCCTCAACAACTTTCTGCATATATTCTTGTGTCGACATTAAAGCCCCATCTGGATCAAAAATAAAAATATTTTCTTTAAGCTGTTTGGCTCGTTGAACAAGACCCGCAGGACCGGGTATTATCCTAACTGGATTTGGGGTGTATGAAGATGGTTCAACACGTGCGCTACTAGACGAGCGCAGAACAGGTGTTACATTGAGATCAGAATCATCTATATCAAGACTGTATTCCCATGGATCATTTTCGTTAGTGAAATTATGATCCATCTAGATAGTTGGATATTTGGGTAGTTGGATAGTTGGATAAGAAGTTGTGTGATATAATGAGGAGACGGTGAGAGTATTTATAACGAAAAAACTAGCCGTTTGAATTCAAAATTTGAAAATATAAAGTAATAACGATATTTAAAATACAATACTTTATTTAAAACATTAAATTAAAACAACATTACATTAACATAGGTCTTAGTTTATTAATCTGATGACTCTTAATCTGAATCAATTCTGACCCTCCCAAATGTCAAAAAGAATTCATCATCATCAGCTTGTTTTTGCCTAATCTTCTCCTCCCGTGTTTTTGCATTCATTGCTTATTCTTCTAGTGTTTCTCTTAAGGCTTCTTCATCTAGATTTAGTTGATATAACTCTTTCTCAGTAAGATATAAATTAGCATGTGATGATGAACAACCTACACTTTCTTGTGAGCAGTAGTAGTATTTTTCCAATAGCCAAGCTAACTTAGCATCCTTATGTTTTTCAAGTTTTGCCACCTTTCCATACATAGAAAGATTCAGCTCGTAATCTTTATCAGAACCTTCTTTTAAAAAACTGTCGATCAAAGCACGACTTTCTTGTGAAATGTCATTACATTTCTCGTAAGCTTTTCTAAGACCGTCTTTAGCTGTGCATGAATTTTCAAATTGTAAGGCTAAATTCAGAATCGCGTTTTGATGACCGTTATCTTCGTCAGTTAGTTTTTGAACCAAAGCTTCGACTTCAGAATCGGTATGTGGAAGTGAACAAGACATTTAAAAATCTTAACAAGGTATATGATATAATTTTTTTTTGGGAATAAATGTGAAATTTAGGTTAAAAGAAGTGGTATTTATAGTATAAAGAGGGTATAATTTTAAAAAAATTTTTTATTATAAAATCCTAACGGCTCTCAAGATTTAAACGTTTACATTTTTATCTTTTTCCTTCGTCGTAGCCGTGGCGAGAGGCCCGGTTTTTTGCTCGTGGCGAGGGGCCATGGTGTGGTGACGAGGCTTGCTTCCGCCACCACATCCCTCTCTCTTAGAATGAGTTACAATGGTCAGTTTGTTCGTCTTCTAAGTTGTATATATAATACGTTATTTTTGTCTTTAAAAAAAGATGAGTTTTCTAATAATAATTTTTTTTACCTTTCTATTTACCTTACTTTTACCTTTTACATTTACCAGAAACTAAATAGAGATAAGACATTTTTACTTAGAAAGTGGGTAAAAGCTATTTGTTTGTAGTACTTTGTGTTTATAAATATTTATTTTCAACTTTTGTTGATACAATATCTCTACTTAATCAAAGAGAGGTGAGATCCATAAAGAACATGGTCATCTTAAAGAACAAATGGGTGAATCCTAACCACTCATTTTTTCATCATAATAAAAAAACCCACTTTCCACCTTTTTCTTAAAACTCAAATATCTAGCAAACGATAAATCGTTAAACGACCAAAAATACACCATCGCGACGAGTATTTTTTTATCTTTCTATAGAGGGGCACTTTTATATACTTTTGACGAACTTAATTTTTTTTTTTCAATCACGTCTGACAAAATCACATGTGATTTTAAGAAATCACATGTGATTGTGATACAAATCACATGTGATTTTTTCAGACGTGAGTGAAAAAAAAATTCGGAAAAAAAGTTCGTCGAAAGTATATAGAAGTGCACTCTATAGAAAGATAAAAAAAATACTCGTCGCGATACTTTCGACGAACTTTTTTCCCGATTTTTTTCAATCACGTATGAAAAAATCGCATGTGATTTGTGATACAAATCACATGTGATTTCATTAAATCACGTGTGAAAAAATGAGTGGTTAGGATTCACCCATTTGTTCTTTAAGATGACCATATTCTTTATGGATCTCACCTCATGTCATATATTTATATTAGTGATATACAAGTATTTTCGAGATAAAAAGTTTAAACGAAATTATACATGTTAAAAGTGATACCATTTGATATACATAACTATATTTCGGAAAAAAAAAAACTTTATTATTATCCAAATACTTATATTGCATGTGGAACCGTTGTTTATTTTAAAACAAACATTGAGCTTCAATCTCATATAATAAAGAGAAATGCTAGAACCACAAAGAGTTTACAAAAAAATTTCTACAAAATGATGTGGCATGCAATAATTGGATTCAAGTTCTTTATCTCTCATCTTTTAAAGACGAAAAGTTGTATAGCCATGAAACTTGACAATTATATATATGAGTTCTGAAAATTGTGAGAACTTAATTTATAGTAGAATTTAAAATTATGAAAACTTTATATTATTTAATAATGTTATGAGGTATCCTTGCAATGCGACGACGGGTATCCCGTGAATATATTTTACGGTGAACAAATGTTATTCGGTTAAACGTTTTTAACAATAATTGTACAATGAATAATAATTTAAAATAAAATAACTTTAACAAATAGACAATACAAAATATACTCATATCCCAATAAACTAATGTCCAAATGAAAAAAGAGACCAAGGTATCATACTTTGAAACATAAGTTAAAAAACACGGGTATCCACGTTGTTGCTTCGACGGGTTCCTGTATAGTTAATTTCCTGGCGAGGGACAAGGCGAGGTTCAAAGGCCAGAAGATCTTGGATACTAATTTATTGTGTGTGGAGTATGATTAGTTTGTGTTGTAGCTTTTTGATCATTTCATAAACCATGAGTTTTTTTATATTAAGATTTTTTAACTGACATTTTAATGTATATCAATAACATTTTTTCAGTTTTAATATGTTTACCAAATATGAAATGATAGTTACACATTTTTTCCAATTAAAATCCACTTATTTATCATAATATAAACTATTACAAGTTTTGAGTTTACATAGAGAAGAAAATAGAATGTTACAAAAGGGGTTATATAAGCAATAAAACATTTGTTTGTGTTGTAGCTTTTGATTCTTTCATAAACCAATGAGTTTTTTATATAAAATCTTTTAACCGACATTTTAATGTATAAATAAAATATTTTTCAGTTTTATAGTGTACAAATATAGGTATGATGGTTATAATAGTTTTTTTCAATTAAATCACTTATTTATCATTAGTATCCGTTACAAGTTTTGAGTTACCTGATAGAATAAAATGAGATGTTACAAAAAAAAGATTATGCATAAGCAATGAAAACAAAGGTGAAACGACTCATACTTTTAATGACACATAAATTTCTAGGCTTTTAATTATATGTGTATGTATTGATTCCATAGCAAAAGTAAAACAAATCTATATTAATTTGTTAATTTTATTTTAAGTAATGCTTTTTGTCTTAAATTTTTTTAAGACTTCTTTTTATAGAAACTCCTAAATACATCATAAAGTAGTTAAGAATAACCGTTACAAGTTTTGAGGTTACACGCTGATAAATGCGATGCTACAAAAGGGATTATAATAAGCAATCACAAATATAAAAGATGATAATAAAAAGTTTAAAAAGTACATATGCCAAACTTTTTAATACGTTAGAAATCTAGTTTGCCAAAGCATTAATCATAAATGTTCTAAAACCAAAAAATAATTACGTGATCCCAAATCAAGTGATTCGCATACACACAATATAATTTGCATTTTTCTTGACTATGACCGCCTCGTGAACGACTCATGAGTGACCCATTAGCATTTCTCACTCGGACACAAAAACCCGATCAGTTTCCTTCTCATATCGACCTTTACGACTTTGGGGACATTTGAAAATAAAGTTATACAAATCATAACCAAAGAAGGAAAATGCATAAATAAAGATTTTTCTAGGTGTACTATGCTACAAAACAAACTACTACAAAACACATTTCACTTATCATCTCCTCTTAACACAAGATTATTCGAGTCCACTTAATCTCTAATCACCACGAGTCCGACTTCTAAAAAACCACAGAAAAAATATCTGACCAAATTGGTACGATTTTCACCTCCGCCATCAACATCTTGATATACCCCGTGAGCATCACTAACCATTTATCAATACCTGCAATAATTACTTATCGATACCTGCAAGAATAACATTAATAATCTACTAAACAACCCAAAAATTTTAAAATAGGTTAGCAAGATCTAACACCTCGTTTCTTTCTCAGGCAACCACAAATCAATTTGTATGTCGTTGTCCATAAACGTCATCACGTGTAATATTAGTTAAAGAAAAATGAAAACTTAAAGAACCGTAGTGGTTTCGGTGTATTGTGGCGGAGGAGGATGAGGTGGTGGCAGCCGAAGAGGATGTGTGATGGTGTATGTGAGAAGATGGTTTATTATTTTATTTTGATTTGATTTATATCCTTTGTATATTATTGAATATTTACAATGTTAGCTTTACAATAAGCAGTATCAATGCCACGGTTACAATTTGACTAAATTAATGTTTAGCATTGTTACAAGTTGACTGTGTTGAAAAATGTATATGTTAACAACAGTTGACTAATGTTTTGTTACTTCCCAATTAGAAATGTTTTTTATACTTAATTTGTTTAAGACTTCATAATTTAGAAAATGAGCTAAAAAGCTTTAAAAGTAGTAAGATATAGTTCAATTAAAATGCCATAGAAAATTAAGATCATCACCATAAGGTAAAGAAACCTTTGTCTTTTTGGTCTCTAAAGAAGTATATTCTCCTAATGATGAAGTAGGCAAGGTTGAAGGGTTGTCTGGTTTCTAGGAAATATAACATCAAGGCAATAACTGCTTGAGTGTGGTCTCTATTTCCTATGGCAGAATAGACATTTTCCCTAATGACTAGTTCACAATGTCTAAGGTGATTGAAGAGCTCATTGGTTTCAATTTGGTTTGGCAACTTATGATGGTGTTTCCCTCTTTATCTACCTTTACATAAACGGTTCTACGATGGATAAGGCTTCAGATATCATCAATAGCCAAAAGACGTGAGTTGTAAGGTTCAATTTATTCAAGGGTTTTCTCGAGTTCATCAAGACCACATGCATCGGAGTAAATGCAAATGCCTTGGTTAGGAATATTGGTAAGCTCTGCAAATTGAGCAAGTGAGAGGTTGAAATGATGATTGTTGATGACGAATTGGATTGAGAAATGGTTGGTGGAGTTTCTTTCTAGCCTAAGAGTCTTGTAAAATTCATATATAAACCTAGGACAAATTTGCTCATCTAGAGAGAGCAAGCAATCAAAACATATAGCGGTAAACTTAGCCACTGAGTCATCACTAAGGTCATTGTAGAAGGATGGGTCAATGGTTCTTCCTTCATGTACATATCTACTCTCTAAAGTCCTGTAGATATCCCTAAGTGCATCGGACATGTTGGGATCATTGTAAATTTTTGGAGCATAAGCACGGGTTTTCTTGTAGTCTTGTTGGTATTCGCTTGACATTTTGGTACCTACATGGTTTATGGTGATTTCAATGAGAAAATATTATGAATGAAATATAATACTATTTTTAAGTGTGTATTTTTTTGGACTTGATGTAGGTGTGCGGTTTTCTTGACTCAAACAAAAGAAAAAAATAGCGATAATACTAGTAATAAGCAAACCTTAATGCACAACCTATGTTTGATATTGCTCTAGATGAATGAAACGAAAAATGCTTATGAATTAAGCATCTCGTATATACATTCATGAGACCCAATGCATGAAGAAAATGTTTTTAAGTTGTATTAAGAATGTAGTTAAACAACCATTGTTTTGAAAAAGTTCCTAGAGGTGAAGTTTTATTCAAAATTCATAATTTGGGGTTTTTGGCGAAAAATGATCTTTGCCGAATCGCTTCAATTATGATTTCTACGTATCATAATAGTTATACATTTCTATATCTTAGTTCTAATTGTGCGAAAATTGTATCAAGAATTAAAGTCCCCAAATTATTTGATTTGTGCAAAATCGAAACCCTAGACACAAAATTAAGAAGAAAATAAGATGAAATCACTTACAATAGTAGTCTTAGATTGATGATTTGTTGATGATCTTTGATATTAATTGCTCTAATTGCCTCTTATTTTAATTTAGTTTGGAGGGTTTTTGTGTTTTGGTTTGTGGGCGTGTTTGGATAATAATATAAGTGGTCCCAATTTATTCAAAATCTGTTATTTACCCGCGTTCTAAGACTCACAGATCCACCTAAACAACGTACGGATCTCCATATGGTGGATCCGTGATCCGTAGGTGTCCATAAATATGAACATAGTTGATTTTTAAGCAAATTTAGATAAGGTGTTGTGTTTTTGGCAATTGGAGTGTGTTATATTTACTATTAGGAGTATGTGATATAATTTTTGGAGTCGACGTCCAAGTTTTGAGTGAACCGTGCAACTTGTTGTGAATTTCCTGATGGAAATTCAACGTAGTCGATCCTACTAGGAGTGTGTTATCTTTTAGCATAAGTTTGACCATTACTCATAACACAATCATTTATGAACATTTAGACTTAACAAAACATCGTCAACACAAGTGTGAGTTGCCATTTGATGATTTTTCTTTTCGTCCTTTTTAATCGATTTCGTAATATTCATGTATTGTCCATACATGTAGATTTTAGAAAATATATGTGGTCATTTTATTGATATTTTCTTTATCTGGTAAAATTCTAATCTCGATTATGTTCATGATCGGAAGTTTTGTAACTGGAACTAGTAATGAGAATTATCATCTTTTGAATAATGAATAATTGCTTCATTAGAGTTTCCGCTTACGATTATTTTTGAGATAATAAAGGATCACTATCCATGACAAGTTCCATCATTCCTAATCCTAATCTTAAGTAATTAAATACTTCATGTTTCAAAGGATTAGTAAATATATCAGCTATATTATCTTCGGATGCAACTTTCTCAATAGAGATATTGCCCTTTTGGACGTTATCGCATAGAAAGCGATGACGGATTTCTATATGTTTTGTTCTAGAGTGTTGTACAGGGTTTTTACTTAAGTCAATAACGCCTTTATTATCGCACATGATCGAAACATCATCGAGGCGTATGCCATAGTCGATGAGAGCTTGTTTTATCCATAGTGCTTGTTGACATGCCTTTCCGGCGGAGACGTATTCGGCTTCGGCCGTGGAGAGAGCAAGGGCCGTTTGTTTCTTAATGAACCAAGATGTCAAACAATATCCCATGAACGTACAAATGCCACTAGTTCTTTTACGATCAACGTAATCACCCGCGTGGTCAGAGTCGGCATAAACTATACTCCCTCCGTCCCAAAATTATTGTCCCCCGACAAAAAACACACAATTTAAGAAAAGTGCATTTATTACAGCTTTTTCTTTCTTACCCTTTAGCAGAATGACAGTTTTACCCTTAGCTAATTAATTAAAGTCTTCTTTAAAGTTTGTAATTATAATTTCAAGTAAGGGTAATATGGTAAACTTTCCTATCTATTTTTAGTAGTGGACAATTAAATTGGGACATCCCAAAAAGAAAACGTGGAATATAATTTTGGGACGGAGGGAGTAGTTTTTATTCCGGTTCCTTTCGGATACCATAATCCTAATTGACTAGTTCCTCTAATATACCTAAATATTCGCTTAACAGCTTCTAAATGGGCAGTCTTAGGATTTTCTTGGAAACAAGCACATAAGCAAACACTAAACATAATATCGGGCCTACTTGCGGTTAAATAAAGTAAACTACCAATCATACCTCGATATTTAGAGCTATCCACGGAGTCGGCTTCATCGTCCTTAGTGAGCTTGATCTCCGTTGACATCGGCGTCTTGGTTGGTTTGGAATCTTCCAACCCGAACTTCTTTAACATCTCCTTGATGTACTTGGATTGATTGAAAAATATTCCGTCTTCCATTTGTTTAATTTGAAGACCTAAGAAGAAGTTCAACTCCCCCATCATACTCATCTCAAACTCGTCGTGCATGATTTTTGCAAAATCATCACACAAGTTTTGACTCGTGGAACCAAATATAATGTCGTCGACATATATTTGAACAATGATAAGATGTGATTTTGATTTCTTAGTAAAAAGTGTATTATCGACCATTCCCATTGAATACTCGTGTTTTATCAAAAATGCTTTTAGTCTATCATACCAAGCTTTGGGAGCTTGCTTAAGACCATACAAAGCCTTTTTAAGTTTATAAACATAGTTTGGTTTTTGAAAATCAATGAACCCCGGAGGTTGAGCAACATAAACCTCTTCGTTTATAAAACCATTTAGAAAAGCACTTTGTACATCCATTTGATATAAATTTAAATCATTTGCACAAGCAATAGCAAGAAGTATTCTAATCTACTCTAACCTAGCTACCGGAGCATATGTTTCATCATAATCTATACCTTCTTGTTGATTATATCCTTGTGCTACTAATCTACCCTTATTTCTAGATACTATACCGTTTTCATCTAATTTATTTCTAAAGACCCATTTTGTTCCTATGACTGATTGACTTATAGGTAAAGGGACTAATTGCCAAACATCATTAGCTACAAATTGATTTAGTTCTTCTTGCATGGTTACAACCTAACTTTCATCTTTTAATGCCTCATTAACATTTTTGGGTTCTATTGTAGATATAAAACAAAAGAAGTTACTATGATTTTGGGCTTGAGACCTTAAGGTTCTTTGATTAAGATTTCTTATGACTTGATCTAGTGGATGATTCTTGGACTCCTTAATGTTAACTATTTCGTCAACTTTTATCGACTCATCTTCTTCATTATTATTATTTACTACTTTGGTATTCTTTATAATGGCTTCTTCTTCACCAACATCATCATCAACCAATGGTGATAATTTGGTAGGAGGAGGACTTTTATCGAATGTCACGTTGAGTGATTCTTCGACTTTCATTGTATGTTTATTTAATACCAATGTTGATATGTCTAGAAAAAAACCTTCGTATGATTTTGGATCAAACTTGGTTAGATAGTCTTTAGCATGGTTGTTAAGATCCCGATCCTGATCTTAGGATCTTATGATTTTACGATACTTCAAAGCAAAAACGATCCAGATCCTACGTAGGATCTTTGCTTGCTTAGGATCTTATAGGATCCCGATCTTGACCATAGGATCTTAAGATCTACTACGATCCGATCTTACTTTTTCTCGAACCACAAACTAAAATCTACGAATTTATGGGTTGTGTTTCCTAGATATTAAAAAAACAACAAGTTAATCTTCTTAAACATTTTATAATTATAATTTATGACAACATTCCTATGAAACATTTATATAATTTTGTGTTTATGATATATAATAATTTGTAGATTTATATAATATTAGAAAGACTATTAAGAAAATGACATTATAGTAGGATCTTACGATCCCGATCCTACCTTACGATCTCAATCTTGCAAAGATGAAAACGATCATAGGTAGGATCCCGATCTTGACAACCTTGGTCTTTAGGATTCAAAATGTAGCACTTGCTTCTAAATACTTTAAAATATTCTAAAGAAGGTTTCCTACCTCTAAATATTTCATAAGGGGTTTTTCCTAGTATTGGTCGAATTAATATTCTATTTAGTATATAAGTTGACGTATCAACGGCATTACACCAAAACTTTTGTGGAATGGATTGTTCATTAAGCATAGTCCTAGACATCTCTTGTAAGGTCCTATTCTTTCTTTCTACTACCCCATTTGATTGTGGAGTACGTGGAGCCGAGAAGTTATGAGTAATGCCTTGTGCATCACAATAAGCTCCGAATTGTACTTCATTATCAAATTCCCGACCATGATCCGTTCTAATAGCTATTATAGAACTACCTAGTTGGTTTTGAATTTTCCTACTTAATATTTCAAATTTCTCAAAAGCTTCATTTTTAGTCTTTAGAAATCTAGTCCATGTATACCTAGAATAATCATCTACTACAACTAAGGTGTATAGATTACCTCCATAGCTTTTAATTGCCGATGGACCAAATAAGTCCATATGTAATAATTCTAAACATCTTTTAGTGGAAACCATATTTTTAGCTTTATGACTTGCATGAGCTTGCTTTCCAATTTTACAAGCATCACAAAAATGTTTATCATATTTTAGCTTAGGTAAGTTTCTAACTAATTCTTTAGATGACAACGATTGAATTAAATGCATATTTGCATGACCAAGTCTTCTATGCCATAAGGTAGAATTATCCACTACCGTGGCGAGACATAATTTGTCTTGAGACTTATTTCCTAATTTCATTACGTATAAACCATTTTTCCTAATCCCGTTTCCTATGGTTTTACCATCTTTAATTATTTCACTACCTTCTTCCGTGAATAAGACTTGACACTTATTGTCACAAATTTGACCGACACTAAGTAAGTTAAAAGCTAAGTTATCTACGTGTTCTACATTAGATATAGTAAGAGAGTCATTAGAGATTGTACCTTTGCCTATGATCTTTCCTTTTAGGTTACTTCCAAAAACAACATTACCTTTGTCGTATGCTTTGTAGGTAGAGAATAAACTCTTGTTACCGGTCATATGTTTGGAGCAAACACTATCTTTGATCCACTCATCCGTTTCTAAGCATGTTCTCAAGCATACCTATTTTAACAAATACAAATTTAAGCGTTTGGTCCCCAATATCTCATGGGTCTGAAAATGTTAGTGTTGTACATCCCTTGCATTTGTTGCAATTGATTGGGATATTGAAATGGGATACAATTTCCCATATGTACGAAGCCTTGATTTTGTTAGTTGTTCCAATTCATAGGGTAGAAGTTTTGATGAATTAGTTGTCTAAAGTTTCTCCTAGATTGAGGTGTGTTGTATCTTGGTTAAGAAGATATGTTTCTTCTAGGTGGAGGTGTTTTTGATCTAGACTCGATTTTGACATAACCTATACCGCTTTTAGGTGATAGGTTTAAAGATGGTTTCTTTGACTCATCAATGCTATTATGTATTAGTTTCTTCCTAGTAATAACAAAATCCGATCTAGAAGACATAGGTGGACTAAAAACCTGTTCTGTCCCTTTTCGCCATAGGTACGACTCACGGATCTAGGTATGGTGGATCTGTGCACCTTTATGGTGGATCCGTCTTTCGTCTTTTCAACGGATGATCCAACAAAACTTATGTTTTTAGTTCCGCTTGTTGATGCTTTACTATCATCAAATCCTGGTCCTATTTTACAACTAGGTAATTTTTTGATTATTTAACATTTCTCTAAGTAAATTAGTGCTTTTATCAAATTTAACTTGAGTTTCTTTAAGTTTGGCGTTTTCCGATTTAAGTTCCTCACATGACTTATACGTAATCTCAATTTCTTTACTTCTCTCAAGTTTCTTAATTTTCTCGTTCAATTCTAAAATTTCTTTTTCTAAAAGGTCTCTTTTAGTTTTCAAAATTTTATTCTTGTTAATGAATTTTAAGCTAATTTCACATAAGCTATTATATTCTATTTGCATACTATCATTATCAAGAGAAGATGCGTTATAACTATAATAAGAAGAATTGAGCCATAAGACAAGTTTTATCGTTAGTTTGTCTTCGGCGTCATTTTTGCTATTGCTCCAAGAACCTCCAATGAAGGCCTTTTGATCTTTGTTGCGATGGTTTTGGACAATCGCCAATGAGATTATTTGGATCATCACATCTAAAACATTTCCGGTCACTTTTTCCTTTCTTCTCATCCCTTTGTCGGAATGACTTCTTTTCTTCTTTTGGTTGCCTAACAAATTTACCCTTTCTTCTAAAGAACTTTTTAAAGTCCTTACGGCCATAGCATATTCTTTGTCATCTAGTTATAGTTTAGGTTTTAACCTTGTTCTCTATAACCGCGGCTCTTGATACCAATCTGTAACACCCCCTTATTTGACATATAGCAGCGGAAGCTAATTTGGGGTATTACTTCATGAATCAACAGTCATAATCATAGAAAACGACTCAAAAGAGACATTTTGGAAAATTTAGTTATCATTCAATAATATATCAGAGTTTTACAAAAGAGGTCCCAAAGTACATTGAAAACATAAAGTTTGAATGATAACAAGTTTGGACGTCCTCAAGTCCAATGCCACTCTGTGCCATAGGTTGCTCAATTACCTGAGATAAACATGCTAAAAAGGTCAACACAAAGGTTGAGTGAAATTCACAGGTTTGAAATATAATAGTTGAATACAAGTCAATGTAATAGTAATAATTGCAACAAAATACAATTATCATGGTAAACAATATTATATTATTACACTAAGCTCATGACACCGAAGCCTTAAGTAAATGTTATTCATACGTTGCCCCAATCGGGTGCTTTGCCAAACACCTGGAGTTCCTCAAATGAAATGCGTCCGCTGGCCATGTATGTACCAGAACCTTGACGGGGAAGTTCAATCCTAATAGATCTATGCACGGCATTTGCGCTTATTTCGCAAAGTAATTAACGGTTCATGATAGTGGGGCCTTATGGCAAATGGAGGTACTTAGCCAATATTATATCAGGATAGCATACAGTTAGAAAATACTTGTATTTATGTTTTTAGCATGTATCTCCCCATGGAGTTTAGAAAACATGTAAAGGTGAGACTATGAACTCACCTTGATAAGGTAGTTGATTGCTGTCAAAAGTGACTCAAATGGAAATAAACGGCTTCGTCACGCAACCTGAGGTAATATGTCAAGTCTTAGTTTGATTGTTTCAAAACTTTAAAGTTTAACGTAAATGATTTTGGTTTATTAGTTCGTGAAAACATCGTATCACTTTTCGGGCTATCATAATCCAGAGGTCATGTAGTAAACGTTTGAGGAGCTAGGACACTTTAAATCGTAAATCCAGTAACTCGTCAAAACGTATACCCAAATGAAACCCCTCACATAAAATTCCCTAGTAACGTGGTACGTCATAGATTTTAAGTTTCTTCAAAAGTTAGTCGATGAGAAATTACGTTAAATGTATAACGCAATTGTTTTATAATGCTTCGATTGATGATTAATAACGATAAATGTGTCGGGTTTTAATAGAATCGAGTTTTATAATATTGATATATATTTTTATAATTTATATAAAAGTATTATATTTCATATTTTTAACTTTGAAACATGGCAAGATAGGTCCTTATAGTTATAACTTTAGGAAAATGATATTTTCAGCCCATCTAGTTATAAATTTCAGAAAGTTACAATAATATCCCTTGCATGGAAACGATTTACAAATCAAGTCCAAAAAATCATGCAAGCTTATTTTAAGGTTCCAAATGATATTTGCAGGTTATAGCTTATTAGAATAAGCAAAAACAAGATGTTCTAACGTAACAAAAGTTTAGAAAAAGGATTCGTTAGCTAGAAAATCAAAACGGGTCATTTTTAGGGTTTTAACAAAAAACGCATGGGTTTGAGGATTCAAAGCTTTAACAAGAGTTCATATAGGATCTTAGGAGTCTTATGAACATTATAAAACAGATTATGAGCTTATTGAACAAGATTATAAGCTTACTTGAGCTAAAATTGGTCGAAATAAATATTTTGGGTTCGTATGCCTAGAAATGGGTTCAAAGCTTCGTTTTTCTTGGTTCTTGGCTTCAAATTTGTTGAGTTCTTCCTTCTTTGATCTTCCTTGGTCTTCCTTGATCTTGTTTAAGACTCCATTTGAGTGTATGATGAAATTTGAGGTGTGTTTGAAAGAATGAATGCATGCGTGTATATATAGTGTTTGAAAACACTTAGGGACCAAGTTTAGGAAAAGTAGTGACCAAGAATACTTGGTGTGGTGGCCAAGATCAGCTAAATGACTAATGGAAAGCTAGGATGAGGTGTAAGAGGTGGGGAGGGGTTCGAAAATCAAAGGGGTGACAAGTAGCTTACTTAGTGTGTAAGTTGTGGTAGTAGCTTACAAGGAGGTGATGGAGGTGCTTGTAAGGTGCTGGAGTGATGGTGATGTGGTGGTGAGGTCATGGTGATGAAGGTGGTGGTGAGTCATGGAGGAGCTTGAGGTGTTTATTTAGTTTATACATGGCTGTTTTTGGACAGCCAACATCAGTCCCGGTAATTTGGTTGCCATTTACAAACCGTAACTCCGATGAAGCTCAAACCAGTGAGCATGGTTAGATATTTGAGTCCTCTACAACTTTTAGTTTTACATATTTAGGGGTTACTATACAAAAATTTAGAGATAACAGCCATTTACTACAGGTGTGCAGAATCTGCGTACTTTTGCCATTTCGGCTATAACTAATTCATCCGACTTAGGGTTTTTGGTTTAGGAATTTAGAAGTCATTCGTTAAGTGTTTGTACTTGTGGTATAAAGTGTAGTAAGAAACTTAAAGTGATTTAGGATAGGTAAAATGACTAGTATTGATTTCTTGATTATTGACTTGTAACATTGGGCTTTAGAAAAGTGACAATTGATTTAGGAGGGAAAAAGGATATTCAAAATGTTGTGCATTGTACACTTGTACAATGCTTGAAGGCTTGCACATTCATTTTATATGTATACATTACATATAATTAGGATTTTGATATAAACGTTAACGGATAAAGTCTATTTTGATATAACGTTGTAAATGGTACGTTAAATGATTAAATGTACTTGGTTTAAAGTATTGGATAATAAGAAATATAATATTAGATTTTTTACATGGATTATAAACATATATTAGATGGCATTGGTTAAAGGTTGGTGAGCTCGTTTACTTTAGAGATGCAAGTTACATTGCATAATGAGTAAAGCAAAAATTTCCCTGTAAAAAAGGGTTGGTTTATATATTTAATAGATGGTATTATAGTGATCTAATTTAATAGGTGGATTACTTACATTGATGAAAATTACGGGTTGTTATAAACAATCTATTCCATAAAATTTTTGGTGTAATGCCATTGATACATCAACTTATATACTAAATAGAATATTAATTTGACCATTACTAGGAAAACCCCTTATGAAATATTTAGAGGAAGGAAACCCTCTTTAGAATATTTTAAAGTATTTGGAAGCAAGTGCTTCGTTTTAAATACTAAAGACTATCTAACCAAGTTTGACCCAAAGTCATACGAAGGTATTTTTCTAGGATATTCTCAAAATAGTAAAGCTTATATAGTGTTAAATAAACATACAATGAAATTCGAAGAATCACTCAACGTGACATTGGATGAAAGTCCTCCTCCTACCAAATTATCACCATTGGTTGATGATGATGTTGGTGGAAAAGAAGCCATTAGAAAGAATACCAAAGTAGTAAATTATAATAATGAAGAAGATGAGTTAATAGAAGTTGACGAAATCATTGACATTAAGGAGTCCAAGAATCTTCCATTAGATCAAGTCATAGGAAATCTTAATCAAAGAACCCTTAGGTCTCAAGCCCAAAATCATAGTAATTTCTTTTGTTTATATCTACCATAGAACCCAAAAATGTCAATGAGGCATTAAAAGATGAAAGTTGTGTTAGAGCTATGCAAGAAGAATTAAATTAATTTGTAGCTAATAATGTTTTGGAATTAGTCTCTTTACCTATAAGTCAATCCATCATAGGAACAAAATAGGTCTTTAAAAATAAATTAGATGAAAATTGTATAGTATTTAGAAATAAGGCTAGATTAGTAGCAGAAGGATATAATCAACGAGAAGTATGTAGATGTGATTGAAACATACGCTCCGATAGCTAGGTTAGAGTCAAATAGCATACTTCTTGCTATTTCTTATGCAAATGATTTTAAATTATATCAAATGGATGTAAAAAGTACTTTTCTAAACGGTTTTATAAATGAAGAGGTTTACGTTGCTCAGCCTCTGGGATTTATTGATTTTGCAAAACCAAACTATGTTTATAAACTTAAAAAGGCTTTGTATGGTCTTAATCAGCTCCTTAAGGCTTGGTAGATAGACTTAAGCATTTTTGCTTAAAACACGAGTATTAATGGGAAAGGTCGATAATACACGTTTCTCTAAGAATTCAAAGGTCACACATCTTTCATTGTCAAATAAGGGTCGATGACATATATTTGAATCCACGAGTCAAAACTGGTGTGATGATTTTGCAAAAATCATGCACGATGAGTTTGGGATGGGTATGATGGGGGAGTTGAACTTCTTCTTGGGTCTTCAAATAAAACAAATAGAAGACGGAATATTTTTCAATCAATCTAAGACAAGACATCAAGGAGATGTTAAGAATGTTCAGGTTGGAAGATTCCAAACCAACCAAGATGCCGATGTCAACGGAGATGAAACTCACTAAGGACGATGAAGTCGACTCCGTGGATAGCTCTAAATATCAAGGTATGATTGGTAGTTTACTTTATTTAACCGCAAGAAGGCCTGATATTATGTTTAGTGTTTGCTTATGTGCTAGTTTCCAAGAATAATCCCAAAGGACTGCCCACTTAGAAGCCGGTTTAAACGTATATTTAGGCATGTTAGAGGAACTAACCCACTTAGATTATGGTATCGAATAGGAGAACCGGAATATGAAACTTAGTTTATTGCCAAACTCGACCCCGCGGCGCGATACGTTAATCGTATAAAAGCCACTAGCGGCTGTTTGTTACGTTCATGGGGATGTTGTTTGACATCTAGTTTCGCTAAGAAACAAATGGCCCTTGCTATCTCTATGACCGAAGATAAATTTGTCTCCGCCAGAAGGCATGCGAACAAGCACTATGGATGAAACAAGCTCTCATCGACTACGACATACGCCTCGATGAAGTTTTGGATTATGTGCTGATATAAAAGGCGCCATCAACTTAAGTAAAACCCGTTACTACACTCTAGAACTAAACATATAGAAATCTGTCATCACTTTCTACGTGATAACGTCCAAAAGGGCAACATTTCTATCGAGAAAGTAGCATCCGAGGATAATATAGCTGATATATTTTACTATGCCTTTAAAATGGGTGAAGTATTTAATTTATTTAAGATTAGGATTTGGATTGATGGTACATTATCATAGTTAGTGATTCTTTCATTCATCAAAAACATAACGTAAACGGAAATTTAAAGAAAGTAATTTACTCATTATTAAAAAGATGTTAATTTCATTTCAAGTTCCAATTACAAAAATTCGATCGTTGAAATAATCGAGATTATTTTTTGACTTAGATATAATAAGTAATATTTCAATGTAATATGGGAGGGGGGGGGGGGTCCAATAGATTTTTTTCTCATACATTTGAGGGTTACACCATTAGGGGGGTTACTGATTGGTTGGTCAATACCATGATAATTATACCAATAATAATCGATTTTGATTATTGGATTTGGAAAGTAGGGAATCAATCATCAAATTTGCAACTAGACATTTATGTTGACGATGTTTTGCTAAGGTCCTTAATGGTACTTATTTCGTCATAAATGATTATGTTATTAGTAATGGTTCAATCTTAGTAATAAGTTAAACAAACTCTTTGTAGGATCGTCTAAGTTTGATTTTACATCCATGAAATTCACGACAACGTTGCTCGGTTCACTCAAAAACTGGACATCGGCTCCAAAAAAATTATATACTTGTCATAATTAGTTATATTACATACTTCAATTGCCAAAAACATAATACCTTATCTCAATTTACTTTAAAATCAACTATGTCCATATTTTTGGACACCTGCGGATCATGGATCTACTATTAGGGAGATATGTCCCTGTTTTGGTAGATCCGTGAGCCTCAAAACGCTGGTAAATACCAATTTTTAAACAAATTGGGACTACAAATATTATTATCCAAACACACCCACTAACCAAAACACTAAAACCCTCCATATAAAATCATAATTAGAGGCATTGGGAGCCTTATTAATTCACAATGATCATCTACAAAATCATCATCTTAAGAACTACTTTTGTAAGTGATTTCATCATTATTTTCTTCTTTTTTTTGTAGTTTAGGTTTTTTTGATTTTAGTTAAAGCAGAATAATTTGGGGATTTTAATTTTTCATACTATTTCCGCACAATTAGGACTAATATATAGCAATGTATAACTATTATAATACTCAAAAAGCATAATTGAAGTGATTTCGCCAAAAATCAATTTTTGCCAAAACCCTAAGTTATGATTTTTGAATAAAACCTCACTTCTAGGAACTTTTCAAAACAAGTATTGTTTAATTACATTGTTAATACAACGCAAAAACATTTTCTTCATGCATTAGGGCTCATGAATGTATATACGAGGTGCTTAATTCATAAGCATTATTTGTTCTTTCCATCTAGAGCAATATCAAACATAGGTTGTGCATTAAGGTTTGCTTTATACTACTGTTTTCGCTCTTTTTCATTTTGACTGAGTCGAGCAATGTATAACACCCACAGCAACGTCCTATAGACACAACATAGAAAATTGCATTATATTTCATTTATGAATATTTTCTCATTTTGGTTTCTCATTGAAATCACTATAATCACGTAGGTACCAAAATGCCAAACGAATACCAACAAGACTACAAGAAAACCCGTGCTTATGCTCAAAAAAATTACAATGATCCCAACATGTCCAATGAACTTAGGGATATCTATAGGACTTTAGAGAATAGGTATGTTCATGAAGGGAGAACCATTGACCTATCCTTCTAAAATGACCTTAGTGATGACTCAGTGGCTAGGTTTACCGCTATAGGTTTTGATTGCTTGCTTTCTCTAGATGAGCAAATTTGTCCTAGGTTCATCTATGAATTTTACAAAACTCTTAAGCTAGATAGAGATTCCTCCAACCATTTCTCAATCCAATTCACCATCAACAATCATCATTTCAACATCTCACTTGCTCAATTTATCGAGCTTACCTCTCTTCCTAATCAATGAATTTGCATTTACTCTGATGCATGGGGTCTTGATGAACTTGAGAAAAACCTTGAGCAAATTGAACCTTACAACTCACGTCTTTCGGCTATTGATGATATCCGAAACCTAATCCATCGAAGAACCGTTCATGAAAAGATAGACAAAGAGGGAAAAACCATTCACAAGTTGCCAAACCAAATTGAAACCAATGAGCTCTTCAACCACCTTAGACCTTGTGAACTAGTCATTAGGGAAAATGTCTATTCTCCTTAGGAAATAGAGACCACACTCAAGCAGTCATTGACTTGATGTTGTATTTCCTAGAAAACGGACAACCCTTCAACATTGCCTACTTCATCATTAGGAGGATGTACTTCTTTAAAGACCGAAAAGATAAAGTTCTACCTTATGGCATGATCTTAACTCGTCTCTTTAAGAACCTTAAAACAAACATGGCAGAACACCTATTTGATGAACGTTATAAACTTGTGCCTAGGAAAATGTCCTCTCTTAAGGCAAAACAACCCAAAAAGCCTCCTCCCAAAAGAGCTAGAAATGTAGGAAAGTCTAAGGGTACCTAATTGTCCACCTCATCCTCAACTGAATCACCACCTTTGGATAATAGAGACTTGCCTAGTACTAAGCTTTCCCTTAGGTCTTATAGTAGGGCTCTTAAGGATGATCCAAACATGTCCAAGGAACAAATGAAGACAAGAGGGATGTTCAAAAACTTTGGTAGAGCATTGCACAACTTTGCAAGGATGTTGAAGAAGGGATGTCGTTGAAGGAAGACTTGTTTGTGAAATAATTTAAATGTTTAATTATCATGTCTTTGGATTATTAACTTGTCTGTTTAAATCTGCATGCTTGAACTGGATGTTGAAACTACGCACTTATTTATCTTGCTATATCGTATGGATATTTTCGCATGTTAATGATATTTGATAGTAAATAATAATGTTTGAATGATAATTGTTTTGAGTTTTGGGTGCAAAATGCAGTTCTGGTCATTTTTGTTGGAACATGCGACCAACGGATCCACCATATGGTAGATCCGTACGTTGTTATGGTGGATCCGTGGCTCACCAGTCCAGGCGCCAAATTTTGGATTTTCTTGATTTTTAACTTTTTCTACTTATCTTATAACCATGCTATATGATACTATGTGGGATTTTAAACCTTAGGATATAACATGTTCTCCATATAATCCAAGAACCATTATACAAAACACTTCACCACTTTCACCTTATAATCATCACCCTCAAACACCATTTTCTTCACATTCCTCATATACAACCTTACTAGTTCGTCACCATGACTAGTTCATCCAAAACCAATTCACCAAACTTCTAAAGAAAAACCGCAAGAATGAGTGTCAAGTATCCAACCTATGTCAATCTCACATCCTTAAGTGAGGAACAACCAAATGAGAGAACTCCCTCACCACCTCCTAGAAAGAAATCCCTATCACCACCACAAGCTCCATCAAAATCCATTTATAGCAAGAGTACACACTATACCTCATCATTATCACCGAGTGAGTC
>BQNB010017976.1:1986-29213 GCA_026074375.1 Tanacetum coccineum
GATAAAAGTTGAAAATATATGCCACTTGATTTTTTGGATGTTTTTTCTACCCTTACAAAAGTGTGATTAAAAGTTCATTAGTAAAAGTATATTTATAATGACAAAAAAAAGTAAGGGTATTTTTTTTTGGTCTGACATATATTTTCACAAAAGAATATCTTTTAAATCTTAAAATTTTGACCTTTTGGCCACACTTTTTCTTAAAAAATGTCCTTAAAAAGTAAAATTTAGTAACACCTTTTTGAGTCATTGAAACCACAGTCACTAAAAGTCAATTTTCTGGTAGTGCGATTTTCATGGCATGGTCCATAATGTTAGCTCTCATAGGTCATTGGGTGGTTGAGTAAGTGTAAATTCTTTAGAGCTAGCATATGCATCCAGAGGGTTATTTAGTGTAATAATGAGTTATGTCATGTTTGATAAAACTATCGGCATTTGTCTTTCTAAAGTTTGGCAATATAACCGTGTAACCGTCATTATTGAGTAGACACGTTAGTTGTTTGTAAATGTTACTAGACACACGAATGAAATTAACAGTGATTTGAGCATATATGAGTATGTACTCAATCACAACTACAAGGACCGAACTAGATGGTCCATCGATGTCAATTTTGTTTCGTAGTGCTAATTTTCGTAAAAAATTAATGAGTTTTATAAAATACACCCGTTCTAAATTAATTATGTTTTTATTTATTCCTTAATTAGTTTATCGAAAAGTGACTTAATTTTCACTAAGCTCGTCAATTTAACCTTAAATGGTATTATCTTTTTAATACTTTTTGTCGTACCACAGTTAAAGAAATGAGTAAATTTCTTAAATGTACCTTTTACGATAGGGTTTTACTAAAATCAGAACACACATATAGATTTTACGAAAATGGTTTAAAAAAATTCTTTCATTGGATCAAAGGCACGTATATTAATCAGCGACTCTTGTTTAACCACGTATTAAACAGGCACGCCTCTTAACTTACACGGGCTAAGAAAATACTAAAAAAAATTACGCAAGCACTAGCGTGATCTTATTTAGTGTCTAATTCATTTCAAACGCGCATACTGACATGAAAACTTAAGACCAATACCGGCGCGTTTCGTTGTTGAATGAACAAAGAGGAGCGTTTAGAAAAACCACGACGCGTATCAAAATTTTTTTAATGTGTACTTGACATAAGTACAATCATATTACAAATGATAATAATTTAATCACAAAAGACAAATAACACGACAACCGGTGGCACGAATGAAGGGGCGTTTCAATTCACAAACGCGCCACATTTAATTTTCATGCAAAGTACCTGCAAAGTAGACAAATAAAAAACAAAAAAAAATCCATTTAAGGTTAATATTCAGTTCTTTTAATATTTATCTGAATATTTTTTAGTAAAACAAATTTATTGTTTTGTTTGTTGTTCAAGTTGTAAAGAAGAATAATTATAGGAGATGATGATTTTTTTAGTAAAGATAAAGTAGTCAATGGTTGGGATAACCGAATGAAGATGATAAGTGTAAAGGTAAGTATATGTGTATTAAATATGTCTCATTTATTATATATATACACTTACACAATCAGGCGCATGGGGAGACGAGAATGAAAATTGAAAAGCGCCATAAGTTCTCTGTGTCAGGTCCATTATGATAAATTGAATAAATATGGCTTGAATTGGTAAATATGTTGTATTTTTGGTCTTGAAAAGTAATTAGTTTTAAAAAAAATTGTGCTAACTGATGGATTTTAACCAATTATGCACCTACGAGTTGTGTGTATGACTTGCATAAGCACTGATCGGGATTTCTAACCTGTTTGTCTAATCATATGCCTAAGTGTAACACCCCCATTTTTTACATATAGCAGCGGAAGCTAATCTAGGGTATTACTTCATGGATCAACAGACATAATCATAGAAAATTACTCATAAAGAGACGTTTTGGAAAATTTTGTTATCATTCATTTATTCATCAGAGTTTTTACAAAAAGAGGTCCCAACATCTAGAAACATAAATTTTGAATGATAACAGTTTAACCATCTTCACGTCCGTGTCACTCCGTGTCATAAGTTGCTCAAATACCTAAGATAAACATGCTAAAAAGGTTAACACAATGGTTAAATGAAATTCATAGGTTTATGATAAATAGTTGAATACAAGTCATCATGGACAGTGGGTTACGTTGTTATACACCCATAAATAGTAATAATTGCAATGAGTACAATTATCATGAAAAACAGTATTATTGCATTTAAGCTCATGACATCAATACGTTAACATGGAAATCACCGTAGTGACATTGGTTAAGGAAAAAATGTCCCTGTGGAAAGGTAACTTGCCAAGGTTACCCATTAAGTCAAATATAGTGCGTTTGGCTACCCCATGAACGGGTATACCAACGGGAGTCGTCACCCCCAATAGATCTACCCACAATATTTGCGTTTACTCGCAAGTAATTAATGTTTCATGATATGGAAATAAATGGCACTGGGAAGAACTTAGCAATAATACATCTGGTGACAGCATACAGATGGAAAAATTACTGTATTCGTGGTTTAAAGCATGTAAAACCCCTGCTTGTTTATAAAAACCATTCAAAGGATGGCAATGGCGAGGCTATGAACTCACCATACGAGGAAATCTTATTGATGGAAAAGTATGTGAAATGACAAGTAACGTGCTCGTCCGCAACCTGAAGGGTAATATGTCAAGTCTAAGTATTGATAGTTGATATAGACAAACTTTACTTCATAGAGTTAAGGTTTTCGTTTGATAACTTGTGAAAAATTGATCACAGATTCCGGCTATCATAAAAGAGGTCATGTAGCAAACGTTGAGGAGCCTAGGACACTTAAATCGTAAATCCAGTAACTCTCAAAAAAAACGTCACCCAAATGAACCCCACACATCAAAATCCCTAGTAACGTAGATACGTTATAGATAAATAGATAAATTTATCAATTTAGGTTTCTTCGCGAAATGACTAATGAATGATAAAATTATGTTTATATTAATAAAAAATTGATTTTATAGCGTTTCGATCGATGAATGATAATGACAAATATGTCGGGTTTTAATAAAATCAAGTCTTATAATATTAATATATTTTTATAACTAATATAAAAATATTACATTTTATACCTTTAAGAATGCAAAATGACAATATATACCCTTGCTTTATATATATTTACAAGGTTAATATTTTTAATATAACTTTTAAAATCTTTAAACCTTTAACTTTAAAAAATGGCAAAACAAACCCCGAGTTTAACTTTAGAATAATTACAATTTCAGCCCCTCTAGTTATAAGTTTCAAGAATTTACAATATATACCCCTTTGCATGAAATGTTTTGTATAACAACCAAAAACCATAATATAGATAATAAGTTTGATTTAAAATACTTTTTCAGGTTAATAGCTTATTAATATAAGCTAAAATAAGTAGCTTTTACGAGCTTATAGCTTATGAAAAGAGCTTGTGAAATAGAAAGATCAAAATGGGCACGTTTGGTTTAGGAAAACCAAACGTCATGGGGTTTGTGGTTCAATGGCATAACAAGATTTACATAGATCTAACAAAGCTTATGAAAGTCGAAAACAATGCAAGAGTTTATTGAACTAGTAATGTAGCTTTACTTGAGACTTGAAATGAGTCAAAATGGTGAAATGGGGTCGAATGACTTTGAAATGGGCAAACACTCTTTGGAGATGAATCAAGGACCGCTTTTCTCTTGTTTTCTTTCATCTACTGCCTGATTTCTTCCTTTCTTCTCTTCTATGGGCTTTGTTAGATCCATCATTTTGAAGTTGTTTTATAGTTTGAATGGTGAATGATGAAATTAATGTAATGTATGCTTGTATTTATAGTGTAGAAGAGAATGTACTGGTCAAGTTTTTGGAGTGTGAGTAGTGGCCAAGCTACTTTGGAGTGGTGGCCAATATGTTTTGGAATGGTGCCCAAGGTCTTGAGTGGTTTGCCAAGGGTCCTTGCTTGGGACTCAAGGTCGAATTTTTAATGAATGGGCATGGTCTGTTTGGATAGCCAATATTCTCACGAGTAAAATGGTTGCCAAACTTTACAAACCGTAAACTCCGATGAAGCACAAACTAGTTAGTAGGTAAGATATTTGAACCTCTACAACTTTTTGTTTTACATATTTAGGGGTTACTATACAAAAATCTAGAGATAATAGCCGTTTACTACAGGTGTGCAGAATCTACGCACCTTTGCCATTTCTTTTTTTTTTGGTAAAGGGTTTCCCCGGTAAATGTATTACTCCAAAAAGACATTTAAGTACAAAAGTTGTAGGTGATGTCCTACAACCCAGCCCGTTACATAGGCACTAACAAGCAACAACAAACAGAACTAACCAAGCCACTAATAAGAATGACATCCTACATATATAAAAACCAACATGTTAAATAAAAGCAAACTATTCCTACTCGACCATTCAAAACTGATAACATAACCCGGCATATCAGAAAAAAAAAAAAAAACAAAACCTATTCCTCATATCCATCATAGCAATCCAAATCATCATCTTCTAAAGAGAAACCACCCCCAAACCAAAAGTATATTCCTCATTCGAAAATGACACTTCATCCTCATCAGATTCCTCCTCATAGCCGAAGAAGATTAGGGTTTACTCTTCGATGCTTCCTTTGTCGCTTTAAACTTGGCCCGCAAGCTGTCCTTTTCACACTCAACAACAGCTTCCTCTGTACCTAATATAGGGTTTTGAACACCCCCATCCTTCTGAACTGACCCCACATCATTTATAGGGAATTGATCCCCACAATCAGCCCCCTCCTCCGAATTTAACACCGAAAAAGCATTAGATAATGGAGTATTAGATGAAGAGGCATTCAGATCAGCCGGTTTCTTCTTATCTTGCTTATCATTAGCCTTCTTATTAATTGGTCTATAAAACGTAGATTTAGGCTTATGAAGGCGAAGACCCGCAATCGGATTTTTGGGCTGTTGGTTAACAACCTTTTTTCCTTTGTTTTCCTACTCACCACCTCGGTAAAACCATCATTGTTTTGTGCCGACTTCTTAACATTATCACCCGTACAAATTACCTTATTAGGATATTTTTTAGAATTATGTCCAAATATTTTGCAATCCAAACAATGAGGAGGCTTCTATTCATATTCCACACGAATCACTTCACTAATATGACCACTCGCATCATCCTCATCAACCAGAATAGCCATCTTAACCTCTCTTTTTAAATCTGATTTAGCATCAATCTCAATAAGAGCACATGCGAAGCTAATCTGACCCCATGAATCTACACACATAGAGCTTGTAAATGCATCCAACATAATTGGTTTCTCAATTTGTGTAGCACTCAAGCTTACCCATACTCCAGAATATGCAACGCACAGGAACATTGTACAATTTTACCCAAACCGGCACCTTGGTTACCTCACCAGGTTTCAACGAAACATTAGGTTTCCACTTAGTAAGAATAAGAGGCGTATTGCGAATCAACCATGGACCTCGTTCACTCACTTGATCCATACCACTTTTAGTGTTAAATTTAAATAAGAACATCCTGTTATCCGTCTTCATAAGCTTCGACAAACCAGATTTTGCCCATGTATTATTAACATAATTCTGAACGATTTGAAATGCCAAACTCTTACCAACAAAATACCCCACAAGAGTATTAGCATACCTCGACATAACACTTTCCTTGGCAGCCTTAGGAAGTACTGTATCATGATTCGACACACGCTCCTCATTAACAAGTGATCTGAAGTTAATTCTTTTTGGCACAACATGTGCGTTTTCACTAACAGATTCTGAAAACATGCTAGCAAATGACCCCCCAGCAGCTTTCCAACTACCCTCCTTTAACACATCATCAATCTGTGTATTTGATACCCACATACCCTCCTGCGTTTTGGGCTTATCAGTAAGTCTTATAATATTTAAATATATTTTTATAATTAATATAAAAATATTACATTTTATACCTTTAAGAATGCAAAATGACAATATATACCCTTGGTTTATATATATTTACAAAGTTAATCCTTTTAATATAACTTTTAAAATCTTTAAACCTTTAACTTTAAAGAATGGCAAAACAAACCCCTGAAGTTTAACTTTAGAATAATTATAATTTCAGCCCCTCTATTTATAAGTTTCAAGAATTTACAATATATACCCCTTTGCATGAAATATTTTGCATAACAAGTCCAAAAACCATAATATTGATATTTTTGATTTAGAAATCAATTTTTGCAGGTTATAGCTTATTAATATAAGCTAAAATAAGTAGCTTTTCCGAGCTTATAGCTTATGAAAAGAGCTTGTGAGCTTAAAAATCCAAAACGGGTTCGTTTGGTTTAGGAAAACCAAAACGCATGGGTTTATGGTTCAAGGCTTAAACAAATGACTTATATAGGATCTAATAAAGCTTATGAAAGTTCTAAAACAAAGCAAGAGCTTATAGAACAATATTGAAGGCTTACTAGTACACAAAGTGATGAAAATGGGTCGAAATGGGCAAAAACAACTTAAAAACTTAAGAGATGAATCAAGAGGCTTCTTTCTTCTTGTTTCTTGGCTTCTACTTGCTGTATACTTCCTTCTTAATCTTCCTTGGACTTGTTTAGATCATAACTTGAGGTAATATGAAGTTTTGATGTGAATTGAAAATGTATGTGTATGTATGCGTATATATAGTGAAAAAGAAGGAGTAGTGGCCAAGTTACTTGGTGTGGTGGCCAAGTAAACTTGGAGTAGGGACCAAGGATGTAGAGTGGTGACCAAGGAAGAGAGGTGCTTGAGGTGTTTGAGGTGCTTGAGGTGATGACAAGGTGCTGAAGTAGGCAAGCAAGGTGGTGGATCATGGTGGAGTTAGGGTGGTTGCTTGGTTTAACTTAGTTTAGAACTAGTTTAGGTGTTTCAGGTAGATTAAGGTTTTCGGGTTAGGGTTTTTGTTTTTAGAATGAGTAGGAGCTGAGATTAGAGAGGGAAAAATGTTTAAATATTGTGTATTAAGTACTTAGTGCTAAAGAGGTGGTACGAAATTCCTAAAGAAATGGAGGGAAAATGAGCTTATTTGAATTCGTGCTTTATTGGCTTGTACATTGAGTTCAAATGAGTTGTACTTTGATTTAGGAGGGAAAATATAATTCAAATATTATGTATTGATCACTTGTACACATGCTTGAAGGCTTGAACATTTACTTTATATGTAAACATTACATAAAGTTAGAGTTTTGATATAAACGTTTAACGTTTAATACTTATTTTGAAATGACGTTGTAAATGGTACGTTAAATTGATATTGTACTTGGTAAAATGATATTAGAACATAGACTTGACATATTATGATGTTTACATGATATAAACATAGATATAGTTGGCATTGGTTGTTGTGTGAGCTCGATTAGTTTGCTATGTAAGCTATGTTACATAATGGAATAAAACAAAAAAAATTCTGTGAAAAAGTAGTATTTAATATAATATAAGTGGAAATTATAGTGATGAAAATTGTGAGTTGTTACACTAAGCCTTTGTGTCACCATCCTTATAAGGCCAGCATGAGAGCTCACTTCTTTACAAACCAATATTTTATTATCGCATCTATTAGACACATAATTAGTCTCATTTTATAAGCCTCCCAATCATTTCTCCATTTGCATAGTCTTTCATCAAATTACTATCTTACCATTGTTGTACCTCACAAAAGACAAATAGCAATAACGACCCAGCCACCCAGGTAACAAATATTCTATTTTTTGTGAACTTGCAAGAGTTCTTTCCTGCTATTTTGTTATTTTACATCTATCTATTATTTTTATTTTTTAACATATTTTACATTTACGAGATTATTTATTTTGCATACTAGTTTCTCTCTACATACCAAGGGACAAAACTAGGACCATGAAATCAATTCATTAGAAAAAAAAGAAATAGATTTAAGATTAAAAAAAAATGGAGGGACCAAAAGTGTAAATTTACTAAAACTCACACTAACCACTCCCTCATTATTTGTAAAGTTGGCAAATCTTGCCCAAATTGCAATATTAACATTTTTTGCCATTTTTGTAATGTTTTTTTTACTTTTAAACTAGTTTTTTACATTTTATGTTTTGACATTTTGTATGTTTTTTTACGTTTTTTACGTTTTTACGCTTTTTACGTTTTTACGTGTTTATACGTTTTTATACGTTTTTTACGTTTTTTTTACTTTTTTTACGTTTTTATACTTTTTTATGTTTTTTACGTTTTTTTGCGGGTTTTACGTTTTTTAACGTTTTTTACGATTTTATACGTTTTTGTACGTTTTCGTGAAATCCGTGGATAAGGGCCCTTACCCACGGGATTTCCCACGGATTTTACCGTGGGAAAAACCAGTTTGTGTAGTAGTGAATTCAATTGTTGTAAATGTGGGGTTGTAATTGCAGACCCTTTGTATTCCTAAAACTGCAGGTACCTTTCATTTTTCAGGAAGACTAAGATGGAAGTCCCAGAATGAGTGCATTCGGTGTATGATGAGGTAACACGCCAAACTTTTTGTTTGCTACTTAATTCTTGGCGAATGAAACTAAAAGTGATTTGAGTTAATATGGGTTTGGACTTTGGATTCAATGGCACGTATGACTTGTCAAATTACTATTTTAACCTTGTACAGTTGTACCCCTGACAAAATACAGATAATAATAATGACAAGGGTATAATCGTTAAACTGTTAACAAAATTTCTATTTTGGGTGCAAGCTTGCAACCTCTTTTTTTTCTTGCCTACACTTACAGGCTCTTTTTCAGCTTTTAAATTTACTCTTTTACCTAAATACTTTTACCTCTAGTTCAAAAAAAATACTGTTACCTCAATCTGTCTCCAGTAAGCAACTTTTTGTTTTGCATTTGGGCAATTCAGATACGTAATCATCATACTTGTCACAATATTTTTTTATAACTCTGAACTTAAGATTTTGTCTTTTCTGGTCATGCAAGTTCATTTTTAGCCTTTTATGGGTATTTATTGAGGTTCGTTTGCCATTTTACCCTTTTGTATAAATTACATAAATGGTCCCTCTTACTTAGATGGTCATTAATATATTACACATTCACGGACAAATCCACTGTCGTTTTGACAGTGGATCTACAGTGCTACAGTAACGGGCTCCCATTTTGGGTCAGCCAGATTTTGGTTTTTTTCTTTTTTTTTTAAATTCTTTTGTTTTTGTTTTTCTTTTAAAATTTGTATGCACAAAGTAGGAGGGAAAAAAATTACAAAAGTTCCGATTTATTCAGATAAAAAATACTCGCGGAAACATTTTCGATACCTAATAACTTTAAAATAATCGATATGGTCACAAACGTACAACCCATTATATTAAAAAAAAAAAACTAGCCCAAAATTAGCCTGAAATCTGGCGCAAAGTAAAAAAAAATACAAAACGGTCCCTCAACTTTTAACTATTTACGATTTTCGTACACAAAAATTCCCGTAAAAAAATTAACAAAAAAAACACGTCAATAACTTTTTTACATTCATCGGCCCAAATAAAAAAATATCGAACCGTCCCAAAAAAAGAAAATATTTGGGAAAAAATTAACCCGTCCCAACGCAAAAAAAATTTCCCGAATCGTACAAAAAAAGGAAATATCCGGGAAAAAATTAGCCAAAAAAATAGCTCAAAAATAGCATAAAATCTGGCCCAAAGTAAAAAAAAAAATACAAAACGGACCCTCACCTTTAACTATTTACAATTTTCTTACACAAAAATTCCCGTAAAAAAAGTTACAAAATCGTTCCAAAAAAGAAAATATTCGGGAAAAAATTATCCCGTCGCAAATTTTTTTCCCCGAATCATACAAAAAAAGAAAATATTAAAAATTAGCCCCGTCATAACGCATCGCTAAAAAAACCCCCGAAACGTAAAAAAAAAAATTATTCGGGAAAAAATTAGCCTCACCGCAACGGACGGGTTCTTTTGCTTGTTGTTACATAGAAACCAAGATCCCAAGTAAATTATACACAACACCTCACACCATAATCGAGTTCAAGATCTACAAAATCAAAACCAAATAAACCTTCATCTTTACTCTCAATTTGTGCAGTCACCAACAATCTCATCTTTACCTACCTTATCCCTTCAAACCCACGAATTTTACCCTACAATCACAAACTGATTTTGAGCTTTCCTTTCATATCCGAAATAATCACACACCAAATTAAACCCTTAATGTTTTCTTTCTGCCATGAAAAACGGAACACAAACGACACTTAAATCATTGTTCGAATCTTGTAACCACGCAGAACTCAAAGAAGTTTTATTGACTTGGGAAAGTCCAAATCCAACGACTCCACCTCCGGCGACTCCACCTCCGACGACTCCACAAGCAGGTAATATTTCTGATTTAAATGTAATTATTTAAATATATATCAATATATGGCATGGGTTAATTATGTTTGTTAATTATTATAAATTAGGGGTAACTGTTGACATATAAATTGGGGGTAACTGTTGACATATCTATTTCTCATGCATAATAGTAATTGTTAACATATCAATTCTAACATTGGGCCATGATTACTTGGCTAGTGAGTAATTTGTTAAAAATCTCATCTTTCAGACTTCATTAGTGTTTATTAGTATAATGAAAAGTATAATCTCACTTCCAAACAATGTTTGATTTGTTAATTGTTGCTGCAGAAAATGATGAATTGCCTGATTGAATCTCTAGATCATAAATTCCAAACATTTTCTTCTGCACCCACCCTCCTCCTTCTACGCAACACCCCATTTCTTTTTCCTCATTGGCCATTTCCAAATGTCAAAGCGCAACTTCCTCCGCTTAAATTTGCATTTTGTACCACTTTTGTTTCTTCCTTTTCCGCCAATTCCACATGTCAAGCTCACATATTCCATAACCACATCCTGAATTTGACTTTTCACACTTTTACTAACACCTCCCTTTTGCGTCTTTTGTTGATTCAACAATTCATCATCTTCATTCATGCTTCCTAAAACTTTCTCAACATCATAACCAAATGTATCATCACCCCTTCCATTCTCAACTTTTCGGCCTCAACATATCCTTATACCAGATTCATCACAACCAAACCTATCACTTCCTTCTTCTCTAAAACCTCCTCATCACCATCAGATGTTGTATCTTCTTTTCTACTGTCAATAGTCTTCTCTACTATGGTTGTCACCTCCATAAAAATACAACCAACACAATCTATTTTCACTCCTATAGCACTCTTGTCTTCCTTTTCACACACCTTACTCGAATCTTTTGATGACTTTTCCATATCTTCATCCCCTTCTTTACTACCTTCGAAAAGATTCTTTACATCAATATTATTATCGACCACTCTACTTAATATTGATTTCACGACCTTTCCCATTTTTTTTTCCAGAGCTCCCCACCACTAATTTCAATCAACAACTGATGAGGCGTTCTTTTTGTTTCCCAACTGTATCTAGCACATTAGTAAACACAACACCATGCATTGTTAATGGGGGCATCAGCATCATTTGTTTGGTACAATTTTCGAGTACCGCATCCATGCAGAGAACTTCTTGATTATGATTTAGCAATTGGCACTACTTTTTCAACCTATGCTTATGCTTGGAATCACTCTTGTTAATATGTGTACATGTTTAACGAGGTAGAGAAACAAAGCATAAATCGGTTCTAATGGGTAAGAACCGAGATACCCGGACCCGAGAACCGAACCGGAACCGAGAGATGCCTCTCGGTCCGGTTCTCGGTTCATGTGTAATTAAATTTTTGGTTCTCGGTTCTGGGTCGGTTCGGTGCGGTTCCAGAACCGAGCTCACCCCTAAACTGAAGTGAACAAGTTCGAGGTTGAAGTTATACCCGATCCGTTCTGAATCCAAGTATATCAGCTCGCCTCTCGAGAATGAGTGCGGTACTAGAGCTGCCAATCCGCTTGATGTCTTTGAAATGGGTTGAGTGCATCAGTCGCCTTGGTTCCAAATCAAAGAAGTGTACCTACAGACATAGCACTTGTGCGTTATGCACGGGATGGCGGGGACAAAATATTTACATACGCATATTCTACAAGCACAAGTTAGATCACGATAAGAATTAAAACTCACCTCAGATTTGTTTAAAGCCAATATAACGTCACTCTTTTTACTATCTCGAAGATCGGCAGGATTATCAATTTTCTCCACGTTATAAAATACCGATTTCCCGTAGGAAAGCTCGCTCAAGATTCCGATAAATTCTCGCTTCGCATCCTCCTCCGTCAAATTTTTCTACACAAACAAGATTACAAGCCCGTAAGTCTCACGAATAGACTCTAAAAGAAGAAAGAGAAGTGAGTAGTAAGATGAGTGGCCTTACCAATGAAAGATAAGTTGTCTTAATATCACGCAACAATTGATTTCCGGGATTGTAGCCTCTATGCGTATAAAAGGGCTTGGACTAGTCACGAATAAGACGCCAGTTACTACACAAAAGATGTTATTAGAATGTAGCACTAGTTGAAAGGAGTGATGAGTGACTACATGAAATAGATAACAAACCTTCTTAATGGGGCATGAGCATCATATCCAATTCCCTCAAAATTAGATAACTTTTCAACATCAGCTTTACTTAACGCCGAGTAATTCCCGCTTCTGTAATCATGTACCAGCCGCAAGATAAGAATTGAAGGGTCAACATAGAAAATACGACTCTTAAGAATATGCATAAGAACGATTTGAATATTACACTTATCAAAAAGCGTTGACATACCTGATGATACAATAGTCTTAGAAACACGGGATCTGTAACACATTCCTTTATTTCACGAAAGATCATTCGATGACCACGATTATATTAAAAATATTTTGCCCGAGGACAACAAGCTGTTTTCACAGAAAGATCTTTCGTGAGATAGAGGAATGTGTTACAGATCCCGTGTTTCTAAGACTATTGTATCATCAGGTATGTCAACGCTTTTTGCTAAGTGTAATATTCAAATCGTTCTTATGCAGATTCTTAAGAGTCGTATTTTCTATGTTGACCCCTCAATTCTTATCTTGCAGCTGGTACATGATTACAGAAGCGGGAATTACTCGGCGTTAAGTAAAGCTGATGTTGAAAAGTTATCAGCATTGCTAATTTTGGGGGAAATTGGATATGATGCTCATGCCCCATTAAGAAGGTTTGTTATCTATTTCATTTAGTCACTCATCACTCCTTTCAACTAGTGCTTCATTCTAATAACATCTTTTGTGTAGTAATTGGCGTCTTATTCGTGACCAGTCCAAGCCCTTTTATCCTTTCATACGCATAGAGGCTACAATCCCGGAAATCAATTGTTGCGTGATATTGAGACAACTTATCTTTCATTGGTAAGGCCACTCATCTTTACTACTCACTTCTTTTTCTTCTTTTAGAGTCTATTCGTGAGACTTACAGGCTTGTAATGTTGTTTGTGTAGAAAAATTTGACGGAGGAGGATGCGAAGCGGAAATTTATCATAATCTTGAGCGAGCTTTCCTACGGGAAATCGATATTTTATAACGTGGAGAAAGTTGATAATCCTGCCGATCTTCGAGATAGTAAAAAAAGTGACGTTATATTGGCTTTAAACAAATCTGGGGTGAGTTTTAATTCTTACCGTGATCTAACTTGTGCTTGTAGAATATGCGTATGTAAATATTGTCCCCGCCATCCCGTGCATAACGCACAACTTCTTTGATTTGGAACCAAGGCGGCTGCTACACTCAACCCATTTCAAAGACATCAAGCTGATTGGCAGCTCTAGTACCGCACTCATTCTCGAGAGGCAAGCTGATATACTTGGATTCCGGTATAACTTCAACCTCGAACTTGTTCACTTCAGTTTAGGGGTGAGCTCGGTTTCGGAACCGCACCGAACCGACCGAGAACCAAAAATTTAATTAAACATGAACTGGACCGAGAGGCGTCTCTCGGGTCCGGGTATCTTGGTGCTTACCCATTAGAACTGATTTATGCTTTGTTTCTCTACCTCGTTAAACATGTACACATATTAACAAGAGTGATTCCAAGCATAAGCATAGGTTAAAAAGTAGTGCCAATTGCTAAATCATAATCAAGTTCTCTGCATGGATGTGGTACTCGTAAATTGTACCAAACGAATGATGCTGATGCTCCCATTAACAATGCATGTCAACATACATAAACTTTCACCCTTAAGATGCCCAAGTAGAAAAATTGCTTACAAATATGAGTCAACACGGTGGTGTTTGGGATTCTACTTACTGCGTTGTGATAAAGCTTATAAGCAGTTTTGGAGGTTATCGGAAAGGCTTATTTGATTGTTCAAGAGTGAACTACACAATTTTATATAATAATCAGATTGGGGGTTGCTAATTCCAAACTTCCTTATCATCATCTTATTAGGTGTTTGGAATTGCTTATCGAAACAAATTCTGGATTTTGAAACAAAAAGAAGCAAACAACCAGCTGTAACATATATCAATGCAAACTTTCTACTACTATTATATCAAACCAAAAGAACAAACTTAGTAGCAGGAATAAACCACAAAAACAAAAACCAAGAATTTTGTTTCTGTTACAACTTACAACTTCCGGTTAATAAAAAACAAAAAGCATTTCAGAAAAAACAAAAAGCTTTACAACTTCCAGGAACATAAAATATGAGTTCAGTACTTCCATTTGTTTACAAAAAAACAAAAAGCATTTCATAACTTTCAATTTTTCTAAAAGAACTTTCTATTCCACGTTTTGTTATCATTTTCACTGGTCTTCTCTAGTTCATATTCCATGTCTTTCACAATCTCGTCGTCATTGAATAGGTCTTCAAGGCTATCTACATTAATCAGCTTTCTCGACTTTCTCACCCTCAATCTTGGTGCAAATTAAAGCCTCCACAATTTTAGTTGACAATGAAGTTCTGTAAGGGTCTAAAAAGCGTTGACATACCTGATGATACAATAGTCTTAGAAATACGGGATCTGTAACACATTCCTCTATCTCACGAAAGATCTTTCTGAAAACAGCTTCTTGTCCTCGGGCAAAATATTTCTAATATAATCTTGCCCGATTATATTATATAAACTTGTCCTCAAGCTGTTTTTCATGACCACGATTATATAAAAAATATTTTGCCCGAGGACAACAAGCTGTTTTTCAGAAAGAAGATCTTTCGTGAGATAGAGGAATGTGTTACAGATCCCGTGTTTCTAAGACTATTGTATCATAGTCAACGCTTTTTGCTAAGTGTAATATTCTAATCGTTCTTATGCAGATTCTTAAGAGTCGTATTTTCTATGTTGACCCCTCAATTCTTATCTTGCAGCTGGTACATGATTACAGAAGCGGGAATTACTCGGCGAAGTAAAGCTGATGTTGAAAAGTTATTAGCATTTGCTAATTTTGGGGGAAATTGGATATGATGCTCATGCCCCATTAAGAGGTTTGTTATCTATTTCATGTAGTCACTCATCACTCCTTTCAACTAGTGCTTCATTTTAATAACATCTTTTGTGTAGTAACTGGCGTCTTATTCGTGACCAGTCCAAGCCCTTTTATACGCATAGAGGCTACAATCCCGGAAATCAATTGTTGCGTGATATTGAGACAACTTATCTTTCATTGGTAAGGCCACTCATCTTTACTAATCACTTCTTTTAGAGTCTACTCGTGACTTAGTAATCTTTGTTTGAGTAGAAAAATTTGACGGAGGAGGATGCGAAGCGGGAATTTATCAGAATCTTGAGCGAGCTTTCCTACGGGAAATCGGTATTTTATAACGTGGAGAAAATTGATAATCCCTGCCGATCTTCGAGATAGTAAAAAGAGTGACGTTATATTGGCTTTAAACAAATCTGGGGTGAGTTTTAATTCTTACTGTGATCTAACTTGTGCTTGTAGAATATGTGTATCCCCGCCATCCCGTGCATAACGCACAACTGCTATGTCTGTAGGTACACTTCTTTGATTTGGAACCAAGGCGGCTGCTGCACTCAACCCATTTCAAAGACATCAAGCGGATTGGCAGCTCTAGTACCGCACTCATTCTCGAGAGGCGAGCTGATATACTTGGATTCAGAACAGATCCGGTATAACTTCAACCTCGAACTTGTTCACTTCAGTTTAGGGGTGAGCTCGGTTTCGGAACCGACCCAGAACCGAAAATTTAATTACACATGAACCGAGAACCGGACCGAGAGGCATCTCTCGGGTCCGGGTATCTCGGTTCTTACCCATTAGAACCGATTTATGCTTTGTTTCTCTACCTCGTTAAACATGTACACATATTAACAAGAGTGATTCCAAGCATAAGCATAGGTTGAAAAAGTAGTGCCAATTGCTAAATTATAATCAAGAAGTTCTCTGCATGGATGTGGTACTCGTAAATTATACCAAACGAATGATGCTGATGCCCCATTAACAATGCATGTCAACATTTAATTGTTAACTCAAATCATACAGAAACTTTCACCCTTAAGATGCCCAAGTAGAAAAATTGCTTACAAATATGAGTCAACACGGGGGTGTTTGGGATTCTACTTACTGCGTTGTGATAAAGCTAATAAGCAGTTTTGAAGGTTATCGGAAAGGCTTATTTGATTATTCAAGAGTAAACTACACAACATTTTATATAATCATCTTATTAGGTGTTTGGAATTGCTTATCGAAACAGATTGTGGATTTTGAAACAAAAAGAAGCAAACAACCAGCTGTAACATATAGCAATGCAAACTTTCTACTACTATTATATCAAACCCATAAGAAACAAACTTAGTAGGGAGGAATAAACCACAAAACAAAAACCATGAACTTTGTTAAGCCGTTATGGTGGAATACAGAGTCATGAAGCATAAGAACTTCATGGTCTATTCAATAATATTTGTAAGTGTTCGGTTCCTTTGGGTCTTAACCGATACTCGTCGGTTTCGGACCAAATCGACCCGAGAACCGAAATTATCAATATTAAAGAACTGAGAACCGGACCACGGGTCCAAAGTTCGGTTCGGTTTGGGTAGTTCCGGTTCGGTTCTCGGTTCTTGGTCCATTTGCTCACCCCTACTTCAGTTTGTGAACTTAAGTCCGTTTTTTTCTTTCCATACAAGCGAATGAAATTAATGCTGCCCTTGGTACTTACATTAATGATATCGTGAGCCAACTCGGTGCAAGCCCTGTTGATATCGTGGACTATCTGAACCGAGAGGTTCGAAGATGGTTCAGTTGGAAGAAACAGAGACATTGGCATCATCAATTGGAAGGTAAGGTTCAAATTCTTTATCGTATTTTGTCGAGTTATACGGATCTTTCTTTATCCTTAGAAATTCATCTAAGCCAAACTGTAGATGATACTTCACAAAATGCCTTAGAAACTGTGTATAAGACAAAGTAACAAACCATTTTGCAAAGTTATTTTTCGGGACTAAACACTACTTTATGTGCACATGATGTCTTTCCAAAGTACCCCAAATATTTCAAACTTAATTCGATTTTGCAAAAAGAGTCAAAATTTATCAATAGAGAAGTTTTGAAAAACTTCCTCAAGAAAAAGTGGTTGGCATTTATTTTTGCAAAATTGATGGTTATTTTGGTACAAGCACACATATATATGATATTGTGTCAAAAAAGCAACTGCATTAGGGATCTCAATTGCATCGTCATTTTTGTGACATTGGAACTCGACCCACAAATTAATAATGTTAATTATTTTTGTGACATTTGATGATGTAAATGCTGTGAACCCTGATCAAAAGGTTAGCAAGATGAAAGAATTCATGTCTAATGTATGTACTGCCCTTCGGACTATCGGTAAGGGGTTTCTTAATTATATTAATTATTTGATATTTGTGTTTACTGTTTAGTGTTAAGTGTTTGAGTTTTTGTAAAAAACACAATTCCGCTTTGGAGGTTGCGCTTCAGAAGCATCGCGAGGAATTAGGTATTTTGAAGAAGAGATATGACTTAGAATGCTCTGAGAGACGACGTCTTCACAATGATCTGATTGAGCTTAAAGGGAACATAAGGCTGTTCTGTCGATGTAGGCGGTTGAACCATGACGAGATGGCTAGAGGGTCGCCAGCTGTTGTTGGTTTTGATTCGTGTCTTGAAAATGAGCTGAAAATAATTGGAGCTGAGCAGTTCAAGTTTGATCATATTTTCAGACCTGAGGACAACCAAGGTAGTTGCAGTGATTATGATCGTTTCCTCTCTCTTTATTTATCTTTATTATGTTGTTTTGTTGTTATAATACTTGTTTTTTACTGTGTATGCAGAGGCTGTTTTTGAGCAAACTTCACCTCTAGTGGTGTCGGTACTTGATGGATTCAATGTGTGTATCTTTGCATACGGGCAAACTGGAACTGGTAAGACGTTTACGATGGAAGGAACTGCTGAAAATAGGGGAGTTAACTACCGTACCTTCAGCTTATCTGAAGAAAGGAGTGATACAATGAGGTATGAGATGTCTGTAAGCATGTTGGAGATTTACAATGAGAAGATAAGGGACCTCTTGGTTAAAGATGCTAAATAACATGCTAAAAAGTAAGCTTCGTAGATGTCTTTACTGGTTTCTAGTTTGTACCTTCTAGGACAAAAGGAATGGCACATGCAATATCGAGTTGTCTTGTGTGCCATTTCAGTACAAGCAATTCATTACAACTGCTTGTTCAGATAGTAAAGTAAAAGTATTCAGATGAGAAGTGTTTAGTGTAGTTCAGAAGGATAAATCAAGTGTTTAGTTTAATATAGAGGACAATCAATTTGTAAGTGAGAAGTGGTTTGTGTTGTATAGAAGAGGTTGACTAAATGGTTCGTATTCAATTGCAGGTTAAAAGTAATGTTATCAACGGAAGGAACCCATGAAGTTCCAGGACTCTCTGAGGTGCGTGTGCACAAGACTAGTGACGTTTGGAAATTGTTCGAGAGTGGGAGTCGTGCTCGATCTGTTGGATCAACCAATGCCAATGAGTTTAGTAGCCGCACAAAACATGTCTTTTTGGTCCTTTTGATTTGGTGGGTATTTCACTTTGGTCTAAATTTTCAACATGTTTGGACTGAAAGTGAAACAAAAGTATCACTTTTGGACTAAAACCAAAACGTTTTTGAATTTTAGACCAAAAGTGAAAAACGCACAAACCACAAGGACAAAAAATGTACTTTACTCTAACTAATAACAAACGTTACTACAGGTATACTTATGATTTTAACTTGACTGTAAGCATGTTAATATTTTTACAATTAGCAGCGAACTTTTGTAGATGAGAAAAGCTACTTCATATGCAGACACTCTCTATATATAATGCCAAGTATGAAATGCACTTTATCATGTCGTGTGGCAAGTCTAAAAGAATGAGAAGAAAAGCTCATGCCAAAACAAGTGCAACAAGCTCAACAACTATAGATTTATTAATGAGTTATTATATTTTATCGGGTTAATCGGGTTGACCCGATAACAAAACTAATGGGACCCTAACCCGACTCTGTAAGGCTATCGAGTCTATCGGGTCAACCCGATTAACCTGATAAGCTAAGTTTGACCCGAATCAACCCGACCCTATAAAGTCTTATTGAGTGCGGGTCAGATCGGATCGACCCATTTGACACCCCTACTTGGCTACTTATAAGATACACTACAAATAAGAAAAAACATTTTTTAAGGTAGTTGCTAAATGATGATGCACGTGCCACGCACATGTCTTTTGTTTCCCATCCATTCACCCATAAATGGTTTGATCACAGCCCTTCAATATAGTCACACGGATCCAACTAAGAAAAGAAATGAAGGGCCACAATTAAAGCTAAAGATACTGGACAAAAACATCTTGTCTTCCTTTAGAAAAAACTCATTCCAAATCTTATCTCTTTTCATACACCAAACACACACTTTTTGGATATCTAACGAAGTTACCAAAAACCATACGCATGTTATGTACCATACAACCAAAAGCTTGACATCGGTTATCTCGACATGCCGCTCTTTTTGTCTTGATAATGATGTTGTCTGTGGGTTAGACTACCTTCATAACTACTATTATAACAAGAGGAGAGTCACGTTCTAGTTTCCCTAGGTCTCAATCTTCAACTTGTTGTTTTGTTGCCTACTCTTCAATTTTACCAAGTCGTAATAATGATGTGAATGTTACCGATTTCAAAACTACACCTACTTATTACTCAGCCACGTTTACTAGTGCATAAAATATTAGCTTTTTTCTGAATCAGGATGTGTTGATTAGTAGTGCGTGATATCCGGAATTCGATATTTTAGGTTGATGACATTGTTAAATAGGATTTAGTTGAAGAAATTAGATTTTAACTAATAATACATCCATCATATTCATATGCTTTCAAATTAGTCGTAATCATTTGTTTTAATTTTAAGGGGGTGTTTGTTTCGGCTTATATGTGGGCTTATGACCTTATTTCATTTCGCCTTATATAACATAAGCTCCAATTTTCTGGCTTATATTGAGACTTATGAGCTTATATAAGTTTATCATATCGTAATAAATTTATATAAGCCCACAAGTCTCAAAATAAGCACAAAAATTGAGGCTTATGAAATATAAGCCCAAATCAAATACGCTGATAAGCCTACATATAAGCCGAAACAAACACCCCCTAAGTATTAGATTTGAAGAAGTTAGATGTTGTTGTTAATTTTCCTATGAAAGTCTAATGCAGGTAGTGATACAAATTATCTCTTAATAGGTAAGACATACAGTTGCTATAGTAGAAATAGTTACGGATCACACTAACACTTAACCATTTCTTCCTTTAGGTTTGCAAGGGATGCGAGAGTGGTTGAGCGTGGCCGTGCTCGAAAACAAACAGGCCGAAAATAAACTTCTCGAAAAGTAATTTGCTTTAAAACAAGACAGAAGCACAAGAAGAAAGCTGTTGCTGTGGCTTCGTCACAGCCCCCCACTTTCTTCAACAAAACAAGGCTTAAGGTAATATTATCTGTGTGGTCGTTCTTTTTGTTCTAGCGTCTTGTTATTAAAATTCCGCCGTTCCAAAAACAAAAACCTACTAATGTGTCTAATGGGATTTTCTAGATCTGCAAATAAGTTCCTCATTAATATAACAGAATAACACTATATGTTTTGATGGATTAAAAGATTAGAAACTGGTTCCATGTTGTGTATGTGCGGAATTTCTTGTTTGGAGAAGAAAGGATGGATTCTAATGCTGCAATATGCACTTTGTGCAATACCTTGCCATTAGTTATTGTTGCTCTGCTGCTAGCTCTTAAATCGGCATATCCTACACAAATGAGCACACGAAAAACATAATAACTTCAAGGGTACCTGGTAAGGGTAAACCAAATTTGAGCCATTTACTTACGAAGGGGTCAATTTGGATGTAAAGTAAAAAAATTAGCGAAAAACATGCTGATTTGTAAGAAGAAAGAGGCGTGAATAGAGAAGAATAGTTAGGTTTAGGGTTGTGTAGATTATTGCTAGTAGTAGTTTATATATTAGGGTTTGTGTAGCTTTTATTGTGAATGTGTTCTTCTCTCAATCTATGTGCATGCTTCTCATTGTTTGCATGTATGAGATATATGGTTGATCTAAATGCACGAGGTGAACATTCGGATTGCCAACATGGCCAACATCTGATCGTTGATCTTATTAGAGGAAGATTTAATGAGTGTTGGGTGTGAAGATAATAAAGATGTTTGGTGAGAAGATATTAACATAATAAATGTTAGTACTATGTTACCATTTGAAATCATCTAGGTGAAAGTGACGAGAGTTTTTTTGTATATATATCATTTAACACAAATTTTGGAATGGTAATTACAATATCTTATTTCATGTTATCTCATAGTTGCCGTCGCATAAGGCCCTCCACTTAAAAGGGGTCAGAATCTTATTAGTTTTGCTTATGAACACATATAATTTGAATTTTCAGTGTGGCTAAGTTTAAACCATTGGATTTTGAAGTGTTGGGTGAGAAGATAATAAAGAGGTTTGAAGAGAGTTAGTTGTTGAACCATTGACGATGTTGAAGCACAGCATAACTTGTTAAAATTTGGTTATAAATAATAGTGAAGTATGTTACAGTTGACCGCGGTTGCTTGTTTAGGTGTCATAAACTTATAGATCTAAAAAATAAATATTTTTTACAAATGTTTTCATTTGCAAGAGACAGATCGTTTTAGTTAGATACGAATATTTTGGCAAACTACTATCAAAATAACAACAAATTTAACAAAAAGGGAAAGGTCCAAATCGTTTAGATCTAAGGACAAAGTAGACTTTTAAAAATAAAATAGATCTAAATTAAATGGCAAGTAATGAGTTGGTTGTGAGTTGTAAAGATTTTTTAGACTTTTTGAGGTTTTTATTAGTATTGAATTAGTAGGGGTGTTTGATCGGTTCGGTTTAGTGGTTGTTTCGGTTAATTCGGTTATAAATTGTTGGGGTCAAACTGATTACAACGAACCGAAAACGTAGTTGAATTTCGGTTCGGTTCTCGGTTTGACCCGAACAACCCAAATTTCACAATTTATTTTAAAAAAAATTAATAATTACATAAATGTTTTAAAAAAATTTATTTCAAGCATAAAAAGTGTTTTTTATATTAGGATAAAAGTTTATTTGTATTTAGAGTTAAGTACATTTTTGGTCCTTGTGGTTTGGTGCGATTTCACTTTTGGTCTAAAATTCAAAAAAATTTGGTTTTGGTCCAAAACATAGTATCGGTTCTTGTCAGTCCAATCCCGTTGAATTTTGCACTAAATTTTTGGACTAAAAGTGAAACAAAAACTATGTTCTTTTGACCAAAAGAATGTAACGAAACTATGTGTTTTGGACCAAAAGTGGAACGAAACTATGTGTTTGAGACCTATAAACCAAACTTTTTTATTTTTGGACGAAATGGAGATAAATAGCACCAACCCACTGTGGTTGTGGTTTCTTCTTATCATTCTCATTATAAGTTTTCTTCTCATTTGATCCTTACTATATATATATATATATATTCGGTTCGGTTTTCGGTTTTGATTGCCAAAACCATATCCAAACCGAGAACCAATTTAGTAGTTCGGTTCGGTTCGACTTTGGCAAACTTGGTTCGGTTATTAGTTCGGTTCGTTTGTTTTCAATTCGATTTGGTTTCGGTTTATTCGGATTTTTTGATTTTTCTGCTCACCCCTAGAAATTAGGGTTTTCTATCAAGCCCATTTGTCAATGTTAAGACTTAAGATAAATAAATGGACTAAAAGGTGTTTTGGGCCGGTTTATATTTGTCAATTTGACTAGGGGTGTTGATCGGTTCGATTATCGGGTTGTTCGGTTAGTTCAGGTAAGAATTTTCTTTCGGTCAAATCAAAAATCGAACTGAACCGGATTTAAACTCGGTTCGGTTTTCGAGTTGACCCGAACAACCCGTATTACACCATTTATTTTTAAAAAAGTTACATAAATATTTAGCAAAAAATATTTATTTTATATATAAAATGTATATTAGCATAAGCAACATGATTAATTTGAAGATTAAAAGAAGAAAGGTGACTATTAGGGGTGGCAATTTTTTACACGATACGATAAACGACAAGAACCCGACACGAAGTTAAACAGGTTTAGGTTGAAGATAAACAGGTTTAATTTGGGTCAAAAACATGTCAACCCGTATAACCCGTTTAATAAATGGGTCATGTTTGGGTCGAGTAACTATTAAAAAGGTCAACACGTTAACCCGTTTAAAAAGGTCAACACGTTAACCCGTAAGATAGCTTCATGGTGGGAGTTAAGCTACTCGGAGTTCGATTCTTATGATGATTGGTTGGATTGGTTTCAAGTTCTTAGATTGCATTCGAAACATAGAGACATGTTGGAAGGGGTTTTTTATGCTATGTGGTGGCTCGTATGGAATTTTCGGAACAAGTCCTTATTTGATTCAAGAAGTCCTTCCAAAGCGATTCTTTTTGATGATTTAGTTTTGTGTTCGTTCTATTGGTGTAGATTTAGATGCAAGGCTAGATTTAGTTGGGTTGAGTGGTTGAAAAATCCGAATCTTACTTTGTAATCTTTTCTAGCTTCTTGCTAGTTGTTTTTCTAATAAATTCGCCGTTAAAAAAAACCCGTTTAAGTGTATATAGCCTCTAAAAAAATATATAACTTGAATTAAATGTTGAATTTGGATTAGATGTATATTATTATGTAGTTAATAAGAGTGAATTATGATTATAACTTATATATCATGGAAATTGTCGCCTAATTATTTGTATGCTATGATTATCATTTTTCACATCCTTATATCATTTTTTGTATTTAAATTAGTTAAATCGACAAACCACTAACCTTATTCACCGCTCGACATATTTACTTAAACAGGTTAAACGGGTCACAAATGGTTTACACGTGTTACGCAAGCTGGGTTAGGGTTGAGTTTCTTGACACGATTAATAAAAGGGTCGTGTTTGGGTAGATGTTATAATAACCCACCAACCCGAACAGGTCAATCTGAACATGACTAAATTGCCACCCCTAGTAATAGCACAAAAAATACTTTAATAACATCAACATTTATAATAATAATAAGTAAGCTAGACATAATAACAAGATAAAAATAAAAGAGACAAAGAAAGACGTGACCTAGATAAAGCTAAGGAATAAAGTGTAAATAAGATTTTCAAATCTTAACTCTCTGTTAAAATTAGTTTAAAAAAGGAAAGGTTTACAACTTTTTTTTTGACTAAAAGCTATTTATGAAAAATTTAAAGGTTAAAACTTTCTATCTAAAATTTATTAAAATATTATAAAACTGTTAGATCTAGTTTAAAAGCTAATTAAATAGCTAAAAAATAAAATGTTAAAAAAACTTAGGGGCAATTTAGTTGGTGAAAATTATTCCTATTTTTCAGTTTCTAATTTTCTAGAGAAGGAAATTGTTCTTCTTTTTTGGAGAAGAGTTGAGATTTTTGAATCTTGCCGGCTCACAACCGATGTTGCAGCCTTCTAAAAGGTCGAGGATTTCATTAGTTTAAAGGATGTGTAATTATATTAAGTGTAGTAAATGTGATTTAATAAATATAGGGAAAATCTTTTTTTCTTAAATTTAAATATGCTTTTGAACTAAGACAATTTCGTTTTAAATTGTGATTTTATGTATATACGGGAAATCCAAGAGTTTTAAAACCGAAGGTCCGTGAGTCTCGATACTAGTCTCTGTGGGGTGTCAAAAGCCTGGTCACTTAGCCGCAAGGTTGGGATGTGTCAAGACGAAAGTCGCTATATGGGAATACTAAATAACGTACCAAACAATCTCAATCATCTCTTCCGGCGGGATCAAACGCCAACAACACCCTTCCGATCTATTTTCAATCTTTCATCTATTCACCATAATAATCATCCTTCAATCCCCAGAACTTTGAATCCTCATTATAGGCGATTTGAATGGAATACCATAGATGGGACACTATAGTTTGGACGTCATAGGTGGTACATCCTTGCGGTGGAACACCAGAGGCGGGACAACAAAAGTGGGACATCAAAGGTTGGACTTTTAATCGTTAGGTTTTTAGAATAAATCAGATCCAAGGAACAAAGGTTTTTCAGATCCAATCTCCCTTCAATCCAAAGGTATTCGGTATTTTATTGTTGTCGTGTTTCTTTTAATGGGTAATTATAGAACCAAGGAAGATGATTATGTGTGGGGAAATAGTGTGAATATTTTAAAAATGGTCAAAAACGGGGCTTTTTTTTTTCACAAAACTAGTGATTCTTTAATTCCCCTCGATGAACACTTAGCTACTTCTCGAGGTAATTAGTCAAGGGGGATTGAGATTCTTGGTTTTCTTAAGTGTTTACTTATGGCATTGCGCGAGGACACGACAATATCTTAGTATGGGGGATTTTGGTATGTGCTTAATTACACATACATTTGACCTAAAAAAACGTGCTTAAAAGTACTAAAAAACTTACCAAAAATACACCTGTATTTGTGTTGTTTTGGCAATTTGTATTGTGCAGGTATCACGAAATATGTAACACAAACATAGGACAAAATCAAGCCCAAAACGGGACAAAACCGAGCACGAAATGGAAAGAGCTTGAAAAAGTCAAAGTCAACAAAAAGTCAAAGACGAAGCCGAAAAACGAAAAAATCTTAAATGGACCAACCCGCACCCATTTAATGGGCCAGGTCAGCCCATTAAGACTTTATCTAAGAGTCTTACAAGGTTGTATATTACTGAAGGCCCAAAGTCCAAGTTATAACTAACCCGGCCCAACATTAAGCCCAACAACACTTAACTATAACACCCTTACACCTTTTACACCGTTAGTCCTTAAGGTTTTTCACAGTTAGTCCTTAAGGACTAACATGGTTAGTCCCTATACCCCTAACACCATTACCCCGTTACCCTGTTTACCCCAAAACATATAAAACCCAATTTTCCCGCCAGGTCACTATTCATCGTCCCCCTCACCTCGACCTCTGCACCATCAAACAAAACCATCACTTTCCCATACAACCCCACATCACATGGACCAATATCCACCTTGGCAATCCCCTTTAACACCATTCGTCTAAAGAAGAAGACAAAGATTCTATGGCTATGATGATAGAACTTGGTGGCCAAGAAATTTGGATGGCTTGGATTGATTTTCAACTCCTCTCACATAACAAACACAACTGCAAACCCTCTCACTAAAGAAGCACACTTTGAAGACCCAAGACTTGAAGAATTCTACTATAAATAGGGATTCTTGTAAGCCCTTTGGGGGCATCTAGTTTTTAGTTTTCAGCTTACATTAGTTTATTGTACTTATTTTTAAAAGTCTTGTACTATTTTATTTAAGTTTAATGAAAATTAAGTTTTTATGTTAAATCTGTTTTTTTAGTTAATGCTTCTAAGTCTTAAAAACGTTTTATAAGCTCATAAAAGCTCTTTTTACCTGTTTACTTAAGCTGTTTATTTAAGCAACATAAGCTTGTCCATAGCTTATATTGCTTAAGTCCTTTTAACCATAAAATCACTCAAAAAAAGCTATATTAGATGATAAGCCAAATTGGGATGGGCTTATTGCTGTCACTAGCTTGTTCTTAAACAAGCTAGAGCTTGTAGACAAAACTCTTAAGAGCTTATTTGCCCTTGTTTAGAGCAAAGGGCTTTGTAAGTCTCTACTTTCCTTATTTCTAGCTTAAAATTGCTTATTGCTTATTTACTGCTTATTTATTGCTTTTTACTGCTTATTGTTGCTTATTATTATTGTTTATTGCTTATTGATGCTTTTTTATTGCTTACATGTCATTTACTTGT